>JASDQU010739007.1:68234-89286 GCA_032191745.1 Picea mariana | reverse complement strand
CTAAGACTCTAGGAAAAATGATTCATTTTGATCATATCACCCTCATGCACTCTATTGGATACATTTTATTAAGGAAAATTACTTGTGTTGAAGCCCTATTTTTGAATGGATATTTGTTTTTTACAAGTTAGGGAACATTTTGACTTTAAGGGTTAGATATGAATATTTAGAATAAATGGATAAGGGGCCATGGATGTTTTCAAGTGTATGTGATTCTAATGCAATATGGGCCTGCAATTAAATTCAAATAGCGAAATTTATCAAACAAAAAAATAATGTTTTGAACAGAAATCAACACAACAATAAAAATATACACGTACAAAACTATAGGAGACCAATCTATGAGATGCCAAAGGTCCTTTGTTCATTTGAAAAAATTATTTATATGCTTTTGATATTTGGCTTGTGGCCTTCTATCTATCTAGTTGTTCAAATTCAACTATTCATATTCTAAGGATTTATAAAATTCATTACGGACGAAAAATTACATTACAAATTTAGGATAAATTGTCTCATTAAATATACTCCATTTATAATGAAGGCTCCATGATCACATGATATAGTACAAAATAGTTATCATATGATCTTTCAAAACACAGGGTACAAATCTATGTGAAAGGGCCCATAAAAATGCATGCCAAATTGTCAAATTGTCAAATTCACCTCCATTTTCTTTCATAGAATTTGTAACTCAACTACTTTTGTAATTTTCATTTAAATTGACCAAAATTTCCTTGCTTCACTCAAATGCATGTCCATGGTTCATTCCTTGGTCAATTTGAGTGATCCAAAATATAGAGTGTATGTTTTGTCATTATCCACCTTTCTAAATTTTTATATTTTCAATTTGGTCCTCAAGAGTTTATGTTGACCAAAAATACTCAAATATGCCCTTGTTTTATAGTGTTTAAAATTAAAACTCTTTATGGCTTGATAAAAAAGCATACCAAATATGTTTAATGCACGCTGGAAGGAATCCATTCGAGGTGGTTAATAGAATTCCATGCTAGGAACAAAATTTGTCTTGGTCATAGAGTGCAATTTGTATAGACTGTTATTTTATTTAATTTTTTAAGAGGGAATTGGTAACAAGAACTAACAATCATCGACACCACTAGGGTTGCACCACATCACTGCCTCTATAACCCTCCACCTGATATAACCTCTCAAAAGCCATATCAAATAGGTTAGCTAGGATTCAAACTGAGGTGGGCAACATTAACACTCTTAGTCCCATCCGCTCCATGTATCCATGATAGGCGATCAACTGTTAAAATTGACAAATAGTATCATTTGCTATTTTGGAAGACTTGGATTTCAGTGTGGTAGATTTATTTTCAACAATGCAATACGAGGCTTTAAATCTTACTATGTGGAGAAAAGACAACTATGGAGTATTTTTGCACTACATAAAGTTTTATGTCAAATTAAAAAAACTATAATTGTTGGAAGCGGGGTATATTTTTAGGAACATATAATAGCTAATTGAGAAAATTTTAGGATAGTTTTTTGAAGGGATGTAAATATTTTTTATTATTCCCACGATCTAAAATCCTTATTATTTTGTTAGGTTACAAATAAAACAAACGATAGATTAAGAAATGAATCATATTCATCTATTTTGAAGTAGATGGGATAGATTTGGAATCATATTTGCTTATTTTCAAGTGGATGGCACACAATTTAGTCATAACCAAGTGTGAGATTGATTAATTTTCATGGCTAAGGGTTCATAATACAATATCAATGGAGATCAAGAATTTATGATCTTGCTATTTATTTTTCAAATTCAATCATAAGTAGGGTTATTAACTTACTAACTTCTATGAATTGTATGTATTTTAAATCTTGATTGTTTCTTCGATTAATTTATATATATTTTTTTGTTTTTCTACATTTTATGATTTCATACCCCAACATTAAATTAAAATGTTTATGCAACCCCAAACCGTAAGTTTAAATTCTAGTTGTACTAAATAAGTTTTTTTTTAAATAAAAACTTTTTGAGAAAAAAAGTATGGATAAAAAACTCCCAAAGATTAGAGAGTGTTGAGTTGTTATAACTAAACATTAAACTCTAGTATCCTCTAGTTGTAGCAGACAAACTCTAGTATCCTCTGGAAGATGATGAAAGAGTTTACTACAAGTGGCTCTACCCCTACTTTGACCCATTTTTATCTTTCATATATGAAGGTGACCCACTTTCATCTTTCATATATGAAGGTGAAGTGAGGGAATGAATTTTAATTTAATTATAACAATCGATAGTCACCATCATAGGGGAGTTTATTATATTATTGGGTGTGAAAGTGGAGTAAAGTAAGAGATTTAATATGAAAAAACATAAATCAATGAAATTCTCGAGAGAAAATATTGCTCAATGAATTTTAATTTAATTATAACAATTCATAGAGACCATCATAGCGGAGTTAGTTTATTATATTCTTGGGTACGAAGAAAAAGTTTATGCAAGTTTTTATTGCACATAGTTATTATTTTAGTCTCGATTTTTATGGAGTAGTTTTAATGATGGAATTTGATTATTAAAAAATGATTTATATTATTTAATAAATATAATGATTTATTATTAAAATTAAGTAAAAGTTTAATATAATAATATATTTTTAAGGTTATGACTAAGTCACATTAAATTGGTGTATGAGACCTTTTGTTTGTGGGATAAGGGATTCCTCTTCATTCAGCTATTTGACAAGGGATACCCTACCCTTTTCGGATTTGGATTTGTGACCTCTTAAGATTAAGAGGAAACACATGTTCTTAATCATTAGACCCACTCAAGCTATATAATCATTAAATTTAATTTCAAATTCCAATCTTACAATGTAAGATAAGTCCAAGCTTCGATCCAAAACTTCTTTAAATTATTGTACTTTAATTCAGCTTCATAAAAAGTTATTTGTTTTGATCCACCACTTCCTTTAATTATATTTTTGTGTTTAACAAGAAATTTGATTTCAGAGTCCAATATTTTTGTGTTTAACAAGAAATTTCATTTCAGAAGCCAACCCTGCAGCGTCATCATGAATAGAATTATACTTTTGTGTTTAAGAAGAAATTTGATTTCAAAATCCAACCTTGCAGCGTCAGGGATAGAATTTTTAAAATTATTGTACTATAATTCAGCTTTATAAAAAGTTATTTTTGGATCACCACTTCCTTTAATTATACTTTTGTGTTTAACAAGAAATTCGGTTTCAAAATCCATCCGTGCAGCGTCATCAGGAATAGAATTTGACGGTCAACGGGCAAATTGACTGTTACAAGACAATTTGCCCATCGCACACAACACGGTTAAAAATTTCTAAGAAACATTAACATTTTTCATTAAAAGTTCGAAATCAACACTGAGATGACGAAATTCCAAACCTGAGCGTGCCATTAGTACGATCTTGGGTTCACGGCTTCTTTAAACTATCGTATTTTTATGTCCGCGTTATAAAAAGTGTATTCCAACCCGTTGTTTTAAAAATATGGTTTTAAATGTCGGAGTCGCCGGAGATTTGATTCCGATAGTCAGACCGAGTGGGAGAGGTAGCCGGGAGTTGGCCTTTTATCAGATTCCGTTGCTGAAATTCTATCGGGAATGATTCTCTAGTTGGGGTTATGTCCAATGATAACGAGAGGCCCGTTATCAATCGAGTTCAGTATATTGCAAGCACAGCACGCCTCTCTGGTATAAATAGGCATTTATTGAATAGTGTAACTTTGAAGATGATCATGGTATCTTTATTTAAATACATAAATAAAAGGAAATATATAATAATATATTATTCACCAAATAGGTGGATTGAAAGGAATAATGAAGCTATGTTATGGAAAAGAAAAAGGGGTGCATGGAAGATATGACTTGAAACGTGTCTTTTGAAATACAAACATTCTTGCTGATTCTTTCTTACATGATTCTTTCTTACATATAGTTTTCATCCATTTTGTATTTGGTTGGTATTTTGGATGTTATGAGGTTGAGGTATTAATAGAGAAAATTATTTTTTCTATTAATGTTTCATTATTCTTTTTAGAAAGGGGGCATTTGTTTTATGTAAAATTTTATGGGAAAACTATTATTCATTCTTATTCATGAAATAATGGGATTTAGAATATTCATCTTCTATGAGCATTCTCCATTCTCCTATGTAAATGTTCTTCTTTTCCTTGTTCATGAAGGAAATCACTGTGATTATTTGTGCAAATGAGGAGAGAACCCCATGGAACTATGGGTGAGAAAATCTTGTAGGGAGTTGGAGACATCCTTCTTAGAAATGAGAGGAATGGGATGGTTTCTTGGGAAAAACCGTGGTTGGAGTTCTACAAGAGTTGAAGGAAATACCTGTGAAACTTGGAACTTTGTTAGCATTGCTCATGGACAGATGGAGCAAAATTCCTCCAAATCATTTGAAGTAGGAAGCTAGAGATCTTGGACTCTTTTTGCTTCCACTACAAGGGAAGAAGATCTGCTAGGGATTTGGAGAATATAAAGGGAAAACCTTCGTGTTATTGAGGAGAAGAGAGGGAAATAGTTGTTGGTGGCTAGATGTTGGAATCCTTGAGGAGAAGAGAGGGAAATAGTTGTTGGTGGCTAGATGTTGGAATCCTCCCTACAGTTGTAATTAGGGAGCAAAGGACCCACTAGAGTAATAATAGTATAGTTATGGTGGTCATTCAACTTAAAGTGGATTCACTTGTGTCCATTATGAATTTTATTATTTAAATAAGATCCATTGATTATACAATAAATGTAATGTAGTCTCATTAAAAAAAGTTCATTAAGTAGTTAGGACCTAGCTATGATTAAGGTTAGGTTCTCTAGTTAACTATAAAGAAGGATGGAGTCCTCCTTATGGATAGGTATTTTGTGAAACTTGGGACTTTGTTAGCATTGCTCATGGACAGTTTGAGCAAAGTTCCTCCAAATCATTTGAAGTAGGAAACTAGAGATCTTGGAATCTTTTTGTTTGCACTACAAGGGAAGAAGATTCGCTAGGGATTTGGAGCATAGAAAGGGAAAACCTTCATGTTATTGAGGAGAAGAGATGGAAATAGTTGTTGGTGGCTAGATGTTAGAATCCTTGAGGAGAAGAGAGGGAAATAGTTTTTGGGGGCTAGATGTTGGAATCCTCCCTATGGTTGTAATTCGGGAGCAAAGGACCCATTGGAGTAATAATAGTATAGTTATGGTGGTCATTCAACTTAAAGTGGATTCACTTGTGTGCATTATGAATTTTATTATTAAATAAGGTCCATTAATGTGACCTCATTAAAGAAGGTTTATTAATTTGTTAGGATGTAGCTATGATTAAGGTTAGGTTCTCTAGTTAGCTATAAAGAAGGATGGAGTCCTCCTTATGAATATGTATTTTGTACTTTGTATTTGAGTTTAGCTCATTAAGAAGTAGTCTTATCTTAAGAGGTAAGTGAACAAATTGGTAACGCTTAAGGGTAAACAAATTGACAACTCTTAATGGTAAACAAATTGGCAATGGCATGAGTGAAATGGTTACATTAAGTGAGATTAGAACGACATATGAACTTCCTCCACCCTAGTGGTATCATGATTTGGCTTAGGAAAATCTATAGTTGATTCATAATTGGGTGGTGAATTGCTCCTCTAGAATCACTTCGATGAATCTCTTTATAGATCTACCCATGTATGAATTTAAAATACCCCTTATCTTGACCACTCACTTACTTACTCACTTAGTCTGCATGGCCATTAATTATACTTAGTGTATATGTAGTAGTCTAAACTTTCTACCTTCTGACAGTTTTCCGACAATTTTTTCAGTTTGATTTTGCCTAAAATTCGATAAGAAATGGTTGGATTTGCAGATTTAAGTGATTAAGTTTGTATAATCCAAATGCTTTAGGGGTTTTTTAGCACGCTGAATCCATTTATGCATTTAGAAATACAATTTAAACAACAAAAAATATTACCAAATTCCAGCCAAAAATCTAAAAGGTAAAACGTTTAGACAACGCCATTGTATATTATTTGCAAAAACAGTGAGGGTCGATGTCATTGATGATGTTGATACAGAGCATATTATTTCCTCGAAGCCGGGGAAAAGTTTGACGAACAAAAGTGCTTTGGCAAATTCCAAACACCAGTGCCCATCCCATCATGTATCCGCGTTTAGGAAATTTCTTAGCGATAGCAAACCGCGTAGTCCAAGAAAAGAAAGCAAGCGGTCCCTTCCCGGAAACCTGATGGTGGCCCGTCCCACTACCCTGAACACCACCGTCGAATCATATACCTATATAAATGATGCTTACACCTGTATTTCCCCCATTTTATTGCAAATCAGAAAACGTATCGCTTTCCATTTCGACAACACGAGGTTCAGTTCAGTTCATATTATCTTAATGGGCATTCTCTTCAACGAGGTAAACAGGAGCGATCTTAGAGCCGGCGACCATGTTTACTCATGGAGGACAGGTTACACATATTCTCACCACGGTACATTTCCCGCCTTAATAGGATCTTTGCATTCAATATGATTACTGAGAACGCATCAGATTCTTCTGTGTTGTAATGCATTTGTTCTGACTTGGTTCCGTGACATTTGTATGGATATGGATGGTGTGATACCCAATTCGGTTTGCTGGTTTTAATTCACTTCAACATTATCCCTGTTTCAATCGCAATTATATATATATATAATGGGATTATATGAGGAGCTCAAGGGTATACTTGTGACCCGTTCAGATTTTTGCTTAACTACTCTGCGTACTAGGAGTCTGTTTTTGGAAGAGACAACAAGGTTACCTTTTCTTTGCTGTTAGGTTTTCCTTTTAGGTGTTTCTGTTAGGTTGGAGACACTACTAGGGTTTTTCCTAAAATGTTTGGGTTATGGTTTGCTGCCGATAATCGTTAAGTTTGTTCTTTACGTTGAATTCACTTCCGGTGGAAATTAGTATGCCATTTCTGTTTTGGTATCCGACTGACCTCATCATTTTGTGAGCTTTCAACTTTGATGCAAATTTTGATTTCTTGTAGTTTATTTTTTAGTCTAGCATAATGACATTGTTTAGCTGTTTTGCAATCAATGTACTTCGATTTTGTATGTTTTCCCCAATTTAGTTCATCTCACATTTTATGCTTCCTGGAATCCTATACAGGGATTTTTGTTAGGGATAATAACGTGGTCCATTTTACAAGAGGGTCAGGCCAAGAACTTGAAGCCGGGGCCAGTTTAATTAATTCATTTGCCTCTAGTTCAATACCAAAACAACATCTCAGTTGTCCGAGATATCCCGACAGTTGTGTCATCGAAAATGGAAATAGTGGAGTGATCCAGTCTTGTTTAGATTGCTTTCTCGATGGAGGACCTGTGTATCGATTTGAGTATGGTGTTAGTAAAACTGTATTTCTTGCTCAAGTCCGCGGAGGAACATGCACGCTTCAAGACTCAGATCCCCCAGACATAGTCATCTACCGTGCAATGTACCTGCATCAAAATGGTTTTGGAAACTACAATCTATTTTCTAACAACTGTGAGGACTTTGCAATATATTGCAAAACAGGATACATTGTTGAAAGAAATACCTCGGGAAAAAGTGGGCAAGTAGCAGCTTGGGATGGTGTTCGTTCTGCTTCTCGTCTCGCCTACGACCATCGAGATATGCTTAGTAACTCACTATGTCTGGCAGTAATGGTTGGAACTTACTGTTTAAAGAGATATACAGCAGATATTGGTGTTCGTGTTGATAAAACTAAGGTACCAGTGGAAGAGTTGGCTGTATATCTTGATTCTTCAACTCGTATTGACGTTGATAAAGCTAAAGTACGAGTGGAAGATGTGGCTCTATTTCTTGATGCTTCTACTCGTAAGAAGCTTCGAGTGGAAGATTGGGCTGTATATCTTGGTTCTTCAACTGGTATTCTCGATAAAACTAAGGTAACAGTGGAAGATTCTGCTCCATGTCTTGAATCTTCAACTGGAATTCACGTTGATAAAACGAAGGCACCAGTGGAAGATGACGCTGTATTTCTTGATTCTTCAACTGGTAAGAAGTCTCCAGTGGAAGATTTGGCTGTATATCTTGATTCTTCAACTGGTAAGAAGTCTCCAGTGGAAGATTTGGCTGTATATCTTGATTCTTCAACTGGTATTCATGTTGCTAAAGCTAAGGTACCAGTGGAAGGTGAGACTCTATTTCCTGATTCTTCCACTGTTAAGAAGCCTCCAGTGGCTGAAAGCTCCACATCTCAGGCAATAAGCAGAAACAGAAGCTCCGAACAGAAGAAAAAGAAGTTCCTTCAACAGCATAGTGAAAATTGTCAATTAGTACAAGATGTGGAAGATGTGGCGGTATTTCTTGATTCTTCAACTGCTAAGAAGCCTCCAGTGGAAGATTTGGCTGTATATCTTGATTCTTCAACTGGTATTGGCATTGATAAAACTAAGCTAGCAGTGGAAGATGTGGCCGTATTTCTTGATTCGTCAACTGGTAAGAAGCAGCCTCCAGTGGCTGAAAGCTCCACATCTCAGGCAATAAACGAAAACAGAAGCTCCAAAAAGAAGAAAAAGAAGATCCTTCAACAGCATAGAAGAAATTGTCAATTAGTGCAAGATGTGCAAGATGTGGCTGTATTTCTTGATTCTTCAACTGCTAAGAAGCCTCCAGTAGAAGATTTGGCTGTATATCTTGATTCTTCAACTGATATTGGCATTGATAAAACTAAGCTAGCAGTGGAAGATGTGGCCGTATTTCTTGATTCGTCAACTGGTAAGAAGCAGCCCCCAGTGGCTGAAAGCTCCACATCTCAGGCAATAAGCGGAAACAGAAGCTCCAAAAAGAAGAAAAAGAAGATCCTTCAACAGCATAGAAGAAAT
The DNA here is from genome assembly GCA_032191745.1 of Picea mariana. Lineage (NCBI taxonomy): Eukaryota > Viridiplantae > Streptophyta > Pinopsida > Pinales > Pinaceae > Picea > Picea mariana. The sequence goes on along the minus strand of JASDQU010739007.1, from coordinate 80,431 downwards.
TGTCAATTAGTGCAAGATGTGGAAGATGTGGCTGTATTTCTTGATTCTTCAACTGCTAAGAAGCCTCCAGTGGAAGATTTGGCTGTATATCTTGATTCGTCAACTGGTATTGGCGTTGATAAAACTAAGGTACCAGTGGAAGATGTGGCCGTATTTCTTGATTCGTCAACTGGTAAGAAGCATCCTCCAGTGACTGAAAGCCCCGCATCTCAGGCAATAAGCAGAAACAGAAGCTCCAAAAAGCAGAAAAAGAAATTCCGTCAACAGCAAAGAAGAAACTGTCAATCAGTAGAATGCCCAATTCCTACTGGACCCATTCTCCAAGGAAATTAATTTTCTTAGTGGGATACGAGGATTAAATGTGTCGGGCATAATGACGATTATGATATGGCGATGGTCAAACAGATTAAATTGCTTTCATCCTTCTTGTATGTGCTGTAGAGAGATGTTGATATCAGATATCTTAAGCTTGTGTAATATCTTAAGCTTGTGTAATTAATTTGAGAGAAATCAATTACTCTGTTATAAGATGTGTAAAGTACCATTAGAAATCAATTCCTTGTCAGAGATAATCGACTCTGTTATAAGTTGTGTAAAGTAATATGCCAAAGTGTTTTGTGGAAAAAATAAGTGGTGTATTCGTAATGCAAGGATTGAGCCAAAATCAATAAAATTGAGTGAAAGAATCCAAAGTGTTTAGGACAATATGTATTTGTATGTTTGGAACAGGTATAATTTTCTGTTTTAAAATAAATTAATAAATGCACAAATTCGATTAATATATGATTTTTAAAAAGTTCAAATAAATATGATGCGACACAACTTAAAGTAGGTAAGGAAAAAATATAAGATTAGTAAATCAATTTATAAAGAAAAAGAGGAGTTGTTAAAAACTAAGGAATTGTTATTAAAGTTGGTAAAAGTTAATGATTATTTTTTATAATGCATTAGATGTAATGATGTAATGGAAATTTGTTTTAAGGAAAAAATATAAGATTAGTAAATCAATTTATAAAGAAAAAGAGGAGTTGTTAAAAACTAAGGAATTGTTATTAAAGTTGGTAAAAGTTAATGATTATTTTTTATAATGTATTAGATGTAATGGAAATTTGTAAAAACAAGTTATTAATTAAAGGAATTATTTGATTGATATGCATAACTTATTAAAATAGGTTCTAAAAGATGAAAGCAAAATATTTTTTTAGCTTTTCAAATATAGAATTTTAATTTAAGAAAATTATGTATTTTTCTTTTAAAATATAATGTATAGTTGTAAATAATAGTGAGTTTTTGTGTGTTATTATCCTATCATATATTTTAATGTCATACACTAAATGAAATTGCAAGGTCAAGTATTAAGATGAAGTTTTTTGGTTTATGCAAGTTAAAATTAAAGCAATTAATTTAATAACTTGTAGAGGATATTTTAATTTCATACACTAAATGAAATTGCAAGGTCAAGTATTAAGATGGAGTTTTTTAGTTTATGCACCATGAATCACTAAGTTTTTTGAAGCTAAAATTAAAGCAATTAATTCATCCAACTTGTAGAGGAGAAGGGACAATTTCACTTTTTATTTATTTATTAATTTCACAGAATGCAATTGTATTATTTTTACATAGAAGGGTAGCCATGTGAAACTCCCTCACCCTAACATGTTTCAAAAAAAATATTTAGCACTAAAAAATTCTTTTAAGGGTATAGGACCTATTAATCTCCTTGGGACAAAGTGAAGGCCCCTAGACCCATCCCCTTTGTGCAAAAATGCCTCATGACATCTAGAATACCAATAGGAGGTGAAATACCCCAGAGAGAGAGAGAGAGTAAGTGTCATGGTTGTAAATCTTGTTCACTTTATGGCATATAAGGTTCATTGAGAGTAGGTGTCATGGTGGGAAATCGTGTTCACTTTATGGCATATAAGGTTCATTTTCCTTCGAAAATTCTTTGTTTTCCTTTTTAACCATGGTCTAAGCCCCTAGACCCATTACTACTATTCAAAACCAATTAATGGTGGCCATATCCAACCTAAAGGTCAAATGTCATAAAAAGGTCCTCTTTAGTATTTCAATACATCTTTCGTGATGTTTGAGCTTGAGAAGTTTTGTGAAATGCCTAAGGCCCTTGTTATCCTTCCTTGACCATTTTCAAGACCCAAAGACCCATCATTGTTATTGGAAACATCATAATGTCCTCTCGTAAACCACCCATAGTCAAAATATCCCCAAGAGGGAATGTTTAGTGGGTTGTAGGTGCTTTTCATGGTAATTGAGCCTAAGAAGCTTCATTTAAAGAATAAGACCTTTGGTGTCCTCCCTTGACCTTGGTTATACCTTAAGAGCCATGTCCCATATCCCACTTGGAGGTGATTGATGCCCTATAGAGGTTATATGTGGTGGTTCGAGGATTGATCCATGGTGGTTGAGTATGAGAATAAAGATTTAGGGGTTAAGGATCTTGATTTCCGCTCTCGACTATGGTCAAGGACTCGATACCCATCCATGTTTCCCATGCTCAATTTGGATACCGAAGACTCCTTGGAGAGGGATCGTGTCAAGGTTTTTAGGTGTTGTTGATGATTCTTGAGATTGAAAAGGTTAAATTAGGGCTTAAGGCCACACCCCCCCCCCCCTCCCCGTAATGATGTGTATTCCTTGATGCTTATTTCCAATGCACACAACCCACTCAGGGTGCTTGTATCTGACTTGAGGGCGGAGACACCCTACAAATATCTCATGTGTTGGTTCGAGGACTTGTTCAATGCTTTTGATCTTGAAAAGATTAAGTAAAATCCTAAGACACATGTTTTAATACTTTTCTAATGATCATTGCCCCATGACCCATCCATGCTGCACAAAACCTTTTTATGGAATCCATACAACTCGAATGCTAAAGACCCCCTAAAGAGGAGTGGTTCCATTTTGTTTTTCATGGTGCTTGATTTTGATGAGTTTTGTTTAGGGTCTAATGGCCTTCTTTTCCTCCCTTGAAGTTGATTAGACCTTAAAAACCATTCTTAGTGTTCAAGATCTATTCATGGCACCCTTATCCCTCTAATAGGCCAATGATACCCTACAGGGGTCTTCTGTGGTGGTTCAATGATGCATTGAGGGTGCTTAAGCTTGAGAAGTTAGGTTTCAGGATTGAAGTTGTTGTTTCCATCCCATTACATTTTACCCAATTCTACCATGTATCCTATTTTATTAAGATAATCAATGAAGATGACCAAAAAAAATTTGATTAGATAAAATTTATCATATAATTGTGGAAATATTATTTTTTTATTGTAAAAAAGACGACTCTCTCAACTAATTGAAAATAATTTAACTAAAATATTTATAAAAATTAAAAAATAAATTAACCAACTAAAACGTTTAACCCAAATAAACAAAGAGGCTAGGAAAAATAATTGATCACAAAGATAGGTTGATCCGTGTCAAAGTAAGTTGTAATGAACATAAATATAGCATACTTAGTAAATCTTCGAGCTTAAAAGGGTCATAAATATTTATAAATGAAGACCTCATTCCCAAAGACCAAGTTGAATTAAAGAAGGAAGTTCAAAAGGTAAAAGAAGCCAGGAAAGAAGGAAAATGGGCAATAATTAGAAATCAAAAAGCTATTGTTCGGGATAGAGACCAGAAGGATAATAATAAATAGGAATTTGGGACACTCGAGATCCTTTTTTGGAATTGTCGTGGCTTTCCATGACGCAAAGGTCCTATGATAAGTTGGATCCCGAGTGATATTGATATTATTTGTCTAGATGAAACTTGGGAGCATGAGGAGTCTAAGGTCCCTAACATGGAAGGATTTTTGTTGTGGTCGACATGGAACAAAAAATCCCACTGTGGAGGGATATGAGGCATATCTTGTTATATTAGAAAAAACATTTCTCCTCACATTCAACTTTATAAGAGTGACCCTCTTAATTAATACATTTGGATAGAAATTTCAGACACCAATGCTAAGAAGATGTATATAGAAATTTGTTATTTTGCACTTATTAATTCTACTTTTTATAAGAAAAATAATCTAGATAAAAATTGTCTCTATAATAATTTAGAACAAGATATTTATAATTTGAAAAATGAAGGTAATATCCTCCTTCTAGGAGACTTTAATGCTAGGACTGCAACTAAACAAGCTACTCTTTTAAGTGATGACTCCAACCATAATCCTTTATGGCTAGATGAGGACCTTGTTTTATCTAATAGCTACAAAAGAAGCTCTGAAGACCTAATTGAGAATTTGTTGGGTACTGAGTTGGTCAAGCTCTGCAGCTCTCAAGACCTAATAATTTGCAATGGAGTAATGAAGTGGCCAAACTCCAACCAAATGACATGTATTCATGGGCTAGGTAGTAGTGTTGTAGATTATGTGATATCTGATATCCTCGTTTCCAACCAAATAACAACTTTTGAACTTTTAAATGACCATGAGCCTGACTCTGATCATAAACCTTTAACCCTAACTCTAAAATTTTCCATGCTTAGGAGCACCATTGAAGAGAATTTTGATAATCAAAGGAATTTGCGCTTTGAAAAAAGTAAAGATGACATTTTCTTAAAGGATTTAAATAGTAAATTAAACCTCCTAACTTATAAGGACAACATTGAAGAACTCTATCATAATTTTACAACTACCCTTTCCACTTCTATTAACAAGTTCTCTTTCGAGGTGTTCTATAAAAAGAATAATAGAACAACCAACCCTTGGTATGATAAAGAATGTAAAATTGCTAGGAAATTCATTAGGGATGATTGTAATGAGCCCTTAAAACTCGATAAGATCAATGCGTACAAAGCCCTAATTAAAAGGAAAAAAATATACTATATCAATAAAAGGCAAGAGCAACTTTCACAACTATACAAGTTGGATCCTAAGAAGTTCTGGAGCCAAATTCTAAAAGGCAATACTAAAGAAAATAATAGGACTCCCTTAACGGACTGGAATTCCTACCTTGAAAGTCTTTACGAGTTCCCTAATGTCATGGACACCATTCCTATTGTCCCTACAAAGGAAGAAGTTTTTTCTTTAGATGACATAGAGTTCGGGGTTAAGCGGCTTGGAAATGGGAAAGTTAAGAACATTGAAGGCTACCAAGCTGAATTTTTTAAAATCGGAGGGCCAATCCTTATCTCTCACATACACAAGCTCTTCAATTTAGAAGTCAAGCAGGGCTTTCCTAAACCCTGGACACAAAGCCTCATTGTTCCTATTTTTAAAAATGGGGATAGAAACATTCCTTCTAATTATAGGACCATTATGATTAGCCTGATTTTAACCAAGATTTATGGAATTATTTTGGAAAAGAAGATTAGCATTTGGCTAGAAAGTCACGGTAAAAGAGCTAAAGGCCAAGCCGGGTTTAGGAGATATCATTCAAATGTGGACCATCTTGTTACCTTTATGATCATTGCAAAGGAGTTATGCAATACTAAAACCAATGTTTTTTGTTGTTTTGTTGACTTTAGAAAAGCTTTTGACATGGTTCCTAGGAAAAAACTTTGGAATAGGTTGGAAGAGGTAAAAGAGCCTCTTGAGTTGAGGGCTGCTGCAATAAGGATGTATGATAACGTTATTGCTAAGTTTAAAAACATTGAAGGCTGGTCAAACGAGTTTAACTGCAATATCGGAGTCAAACAAGGTTGTCCTTTGTCCCCTACCCTTTTTGGCATATACATTGATAAGTTAGAAGAATGCTTGGAAAAAGTAGGTTGTGTCGGCCCTACTCTCACTGGTATAGTCATCAATCTTCTTCTTTATGCCGATGATATCGTTCTTATGGAAATGAGTCCCCATGATCTTGAAAAACAACTAAGAATCCTCAAGGGATTTTGCTCCAATATGGGTATGACTATTAATACTCATAAGACTAAGGTCATGATTATTAAATCCAATAAGATCCCTTATGATACCTTTGTATATGACAACAACAACTTGGAGGAAGTGACTTCATACAAATATCTTGGAATTGATATTCACCACAAGCTCAATTGGAATTATAGCATTAAGAAAAAGATTATTGGGGGATGGAAAGCTTATTATGGGCTTGAAAACAATTGTAAATCAACTGATCTTTGGACTTGGGATAAGAAGAAACTCCTCTTTGAGACTCTTGTTACACCTGTTATTCTTTATGGATGTGAAGTATGGGGCTGTAGTATCTCTCATGAATCTTGGAGAAAGATAGAGCAAATACAAAATAATTTTATAACCTATAATCTCAAAATTAAAGGAAATACACCCTATCCCATCCTCCTCTTAGAAACAAGCCTCTCCCCCATTGAGAGCATGGCTATGACTAGATACCTAATGTATAAGAACAAGTTAAACAACATGGAAGACAAGAGGCTACCTAAAATTGCTTCAAAATCAAGTCATAACCACCATCGACTCAAGCGAGGATGGCATAAAGACGCCTGGTCTTGGCTAAACTATTGGGAAATCATGGAAGAAACCATTTTGCAGAATAAAGATACTATTAAAAAAATTGTCAAATCAAAATTTAAGGAAAAAATGTGGTGTGATAAAGAGTTAGAGGAAAAAATAAAATTAAGGTATTATAAAGATGTAATCAATCCTAATCTAGAAGATCAAAATTATTTATTTGTTTTGCCAAGTGTAAAGAAAAAAATAAGCATTGCTAAGATAAGAACAAATTCTCATGAGCTCCATAGTGAAACTTGACGTTGGTCAATTCCTAAAACGCCATGGGATGAAAGAGTGTGTCACCTTTGTGACACTAAGAAGGTTGAAGATGAAAAGCACTTTCTCTTATATTGTCCAGCCTATACCCATATTAGATCTCATTTTCAAAATATTTATCACACTACCAACATTCCTAACCTATTAACTCAACAAAAGTATGGTGATCTTGGAAAGCTTCTCTTAATGCTTTTCGAGCACAGAAACAAAATTCTAAAGAATCACAAGTAATCACTTACCCGCTTAAGGTCCGATAAACCAATTCGTTCTTAGTGGACGTTCATCATCATCATCATCATCATCATCATCATCATCATCATCATCATCATCATCATCATCATCATCATCATCATCATCATCATCATCATCATCATCATCATCATCATCATCATCATCATCATCAAGTTAAACAATAATAACAATAAATACTAAATAATTTAATAATTTAATAATAATAATTTTAATATATTAATATTATTTAAATAATTTAATAATTTAATAATAATAATTTTAATATATTAATATTATTTAAATATTTGATAGAATAGGTTAATAACTGATAGTATTAAAGTTTCCAAAATAATTGCTCTAGGATGTGATTCGTGTACTAGTTACTCTACTTCTTGTACTAGTTACTCTACTTTACTTTAATTCAAGTTAATTGTAACTTGTTAATTGTACTAGTTACTCTACTTTACTTTAATTCAAGTTAGTTGTAACTTGTTAAATGTACTAGTTACTCTACTTTACTTTAATTCAAGTTAATTGTAACTTGTTAAATGCATATTAGTACACAATATTTCTTATACCATATAAAATTATATAACATTTCTATTGAGCTTGGTATATAATTATTTTAATTCAAGTTAATTATAACTTTTTAAATGCATATTGGTACATAATATTTCTTATAATATATAAAATTATATAACATTTCTATTGAGCTTGGTATATAATTATTTTTGTATATAATAATTTTATGAGTTGGTTCTCTAGATAATACAATATTGATTAGAGCTTATGTAATTATTGATACTAGTATTTAATAGGATTGGAGTTAAGTTGATAATAACCTTTCGAAATATTATTGTTATAAATGTTGGTTCTAACCTCTTAGATATACGTTAGTATATATTAATATTATTATTTTTATGTATATATTATCGTTCTTGGTTATGGATAAGGTATAAATGTTTCCTAAGCATGCCTCAACCCTTTTCCATGGGAACGTTGAGGATTCAAGGAAAGACCTTCTCCCTTCAAGGGTGACGTCCCCTCTCATGAAGGTTTCATACATCATTTAATTTTAATTTGATTTAGTCTCTAATTTATATGGATGATGGACTTCTTTTATTTTTTTTCCTTTAGGTTTAATTTAGGGAATACAAATGAGAGGGAGGTAAAGGCCTGTAATGTCCCCCACCTCTTAGAGAGGTAATGAGGAGACTCAGTGGCCTGGGCACCCCCACTAGGTCATAGTCTCACACTGAGGGGGGAAAAGTCAAGAAGTTAAAAGTTGTATTTTTAAGTTGACTTAAGAAAGGAAAAGGATAAAGAAGTAAAAGATAACTCAACAGAAGAATAGAAGATTAACCTTGGGAGTTAACCTAACTCAACAGAGAATTAGAAGGAAAAGTATAAGTAAGAGGCCGGGGTGCACCTATTATTCATTCTGGTTTTGGATTAGCATTTGCTATTGCTCTTGAGCATTCAGTTTCGGGGTTTTGCTGTACAAACCCTTGTGAGCAACTCAGTGGTGAAATATCCACTCACCTTGTTCCACAGCTTGGTCTCGGGGATGAAAGACTCCTCCACACCATTATAGTCTCAGGGCCAGCTTATCGAGGGAGGTTCGATCCAGCTTATCCTGAGGGCCTGGGGCCATTCCGACAATTGGGTTTTGTTTGCAGGAGAAGGACCATCAGTTTGAGGGTTTTTCTGGAGGGTTATCATCATTCTACATTTGTTTGCAGATTGGGATGTCGTGGAGCCATAGGGGACGTCCTGTGATTTGGTAAAACTCAAATCTAGGGAGATCTGCTTGAGATCTGAGGCCGAAACTTCTCCCACGGGATTCTCATAGCCCGATCTATATTCTTGGAGAGTTTCAGAGCATTTGGAGGCCTCCTTCATCAGGGTCGAACCAATTAGGGTTTCAGTCATCCAGTGGGGCACACCATTCAGTGGAGAATTCAGATCTACAGAGTTTGAGAGTGGATTTGGGAATTTGGACATCTGGGTTTTCCTTACAGTTGCCCGATCTATCATTTGGCATATTTCTCGGGATGATTGGACACTTTTGGTAGCAGGGCATAATTATTCAGGGCTTCAACATTCTAGCAGGACGTGGCACTTTCCAACTTGGAGGTTGAGCATTAGTACGGCTCAGATCTGCTTGATTTAGTCTTCATTGTATATCCAGCCTTTGGAGGCTTATTTTGTATTGTCGGGAGCATTTTGTAGCAGCTCATATCTATTGCTTGTACGACCATCTGAGGTTTATGCTAGATTGGCCATCTATTGTATTGATCTTACATTGCTCATAATAAAAAGGTCAGATCTTTGCTTGTGCTTCTACATCTTGAATATATTGTGATCTCCATGTGTTGATGAATCTTGTATGCACTTAATAACTCAATAAATTAGTAGTAGTTAGTGATTCCAAGAAAGAATTTGGGCTTGGGATCATTACAGAAAATAGCTTCAACTTGAAGGAAAGTTTTATGTGATAAATCATGTCAAACTGGGTTTTAGACCATTGATATGTGTTGAAAACATTGAGGAGACTCAATTGAATTAAAATATCATGATGGAAAGTAGCTTCAACTTGAAGGGAATTTGTATGTGATAAATCATGTTAAACTGGGTTTTAGACCATTAAGAGGAGACCACCAAATAGAAACTTCCAAGTGAAGAGAGAAATGTGTAACATGATAAAAACATTGAATTTTTTAAATTGTCCTCTCGAGGTGTTGTCTCGATGCAAAGGAGGTCGGTCAGAAACAAAAGAAATTGTTGAAGGAGTATGCGTATAAGAGTATTATAAAACTATTAAATGAACCTAAGATAGCAAATAAAAAACATAATGACGTTGTGGATAGGGATATAAAAGTCAAATAATGATTTTTAATTGTAGGATTAACCTAACTTGGTAGTTCAGGTGTGTTGCAAATAAGATAATTGATGTTATCTTTATGCAGTATGTAAATGTTGTTTAATGCATCATATTGGGCCTTCAATAAGGTAGGCCAAACAATAGACCACAACAATCCACATCAATCACATTACAGGTGAATTTTACAAATTCAGGACCAAAATCAAATGAAACAATGCATGTATATTCCATCTGGGAAGGGGAATCATTATCCTTCCATCTAAGTGGAGAAGGATGAGTATGAGGGTCCATTTGTAAGTACAACCTGTTAATAATGTATTTGACAATCAAACTTTCTTATAAGCCACCATTTAAAATGCAAATAGTGGAGAAATCATGGGAAATATATACACACACAATGAATAAACTATATTAAGATTTTGAGGGAGTGGAGAGCTACAACAAGGTGACTTTATTGAATTCTCTTAACTCTTCATTAGTCTTGTCATGAATAGAGACCTCAATGGGAGCATCATTGTCTTCTTCATCATATGGAAATCAAAATTTTCTTCTTCAATTTGATGAAACATTCAGACTTATCATGTCCTTGTTTCTTATAATATTGAAAAAAATTAAAAGAAGAGGAAAAAAATTGAAAAAAAGATATAAGATCTGATGATGAACAATGGACTACACAGAAGGAATGATGAAGCTATTGTGTTCAAAATAGATTCCATATCAACCTTAAATGAGATTATGAATTGGAGATCAGTTATAAGAATCGCTCTCGATAGACATATTACTCTCAAATCAAATTGCTTGAATTAAATTTCTCAAGGCAAATCATATGTAGCCAACATTTTCCGTTGTCTTCAATCTATCAAATCACTGAAATACTCTGTGGTGGAATATAAATAAGATTGTAGGTTAGTTTATTCATATCACTTAAATACTCCGTGGTGGAATATAAATAAGATTGTAGGTTGGTTTAGTGTTGGAAAATAAATATGTGAGAAATATCTTAATTAAATAATGTAATAGATCCAAATATTCAAAATTGTGCCTCTCATCTGTAGAGCCACCATAGATCACATGCATTTATTTTCAAAAGACTCCTCCCACACCACATGCAGGAGAGTTGTGCATAGAACTGCTAGAGCTCAATGGTGCAACCACCATAGATCACATGCATTGATTTTCAAAAAACTCCTCAGACACCACATGTGGGAGAGTTGTGCATAGATCTGCTAGAGCTCAATGGTGCAGCGAACTAGCCAACTACAAGCAGCTACTCCACGACCAAAGAGAACCATTGAGACTTCAATACAGATAGAAAATTAATAAGAATGAAAGAAAAAATATATTCTCAACATAATTCTCATAAACTAAATTTGTTGGATCATCATTTGTATGATGAAGATCATCATCTACAGACAAAGGAATCCAATACCCAAACTTATTCTAAGTGGGCACGGAAAAACAATGAGCAAATATCCAAACCCATCTAAAGTACCTCCGATACAAATGATGTAGAAAAATGGATTCATGAATAGAGTTTTGCATCAAAGTGAAAAATAAAGTCTAGAGTGATTAGCAATAAAATAACAATTAAAGGTAATAATAAATTTAGTTGGATAGAATATTTTAACTAGGCATAAGAATTTGAAACCAAGAAGCATTACCAAAATAATATTCTATGTACACACAATACAAATAAAATGGAACACAAATAAAATGTGAACATATCCTTACTAGCAACAAACCTTTACTCCAAAATTTTGAATAAGGGTACTCCAAAATTTTGATTAAGAGTAGCTCAGAAATGTTTCCACCATCCAAAATCGCACTACCATTTGGAGGACCTAGTGAACAAGATGGCAAGTACAATCACAAAGGGAAAATGTATGGTAATTATAAGAAAAAAGGTGATAAGGTTGATAATTGTTGGCACCATATTTTATGTTCCTTATATGGTATAGTATCAGAAGAAATAAGTTGTCATCAAAAGGAAGAACATAATTGCAACTTAACTAGAAATTAGGAAGCCATGTTTCAGAGGCTTTATCCAAAACCATGTGTCACAGACTTTATTCAAAACCATGTCTTGGGAACCACACATCTAAGAAACAAGTTTGTCTAGTCAGGGTTAGGGGGGAAGAAGATATTTTTTCCCTTACAAACCAAAGGGTAACATTGCTAAAATACATGTAATGAAAGACATTTCTTCAAGCTTGAATGAAATTTCTACAAGGTTTCCAAGAAGAAAGTATGTGCAAAAAAGTAAAAAAAATGTTGCATGTTTGACGTGAAGCTTTTTCATTCACGAGCTTTTGGTCCCAAAAGCTAGTGAATGGGGTGGTGTGATGTAAAATGGGTCTAAATTAAAATTTC
>JASDQU010739007.1:43846-67721 GCA_032191745.1 Picea mariana | reverse complement strand
ATATTGTTGGAATGTAGATCAAAAATTTTCAAGTATTTTAAATTCGAGTGGTCAACAATTTAGAGTATGACCTAGAAAATTCAGCTCGACTCTTGTGTGAGATTATTTTTTTATTTCTCTGATTTGGTATCAAAGTCAGGTTGAGGGACATGAGAAGGAGGAGTTGCGTAGTTGCTTTGGACTGCGTTGTCTTTTAAAAAAAATATCCCACATGAAGTGTAGAGGAGAATCGTTTTCTTAAATGGTGTCTTGAAGCCACCTTTCACCAAGAGAAAGGAGAATAACTACCACAGTCTTGGAGAACGCACACAGTAATAGGAGTAGTATGAAGGAAGAGAGTTGCATGGAGGGAGTACGTCATAGGTGTGATATTCCAATTGTATGAGGAGCAAAGATAAGCTACCAACCGTGTGAAGAAAAAAATGAAATCGTATCCTTTCAGATCTTTGTTATTCACCAATTCTCTCATAAAATGATACATTGTATCAATGTGCTTGATATTCTTATGAAACACATGATTCTTTGATAACATTATGGTTGAATTATTGTCACAGAATATTGTTGTTGCTTCCTGTTATTCCTCCAAATATTTTAACATCCTTCTCATCCATATTACTTGACAAGCTGCGCTTGTAGCTACGACATACTCTTCTTCTGTTGAAGAAAGTGTCACTATGGGTTGCTTCCTTGATGCCCATGATATCGTACCTTTTCCAAAATGAACTGTGTACCCAAAGGTACTTTTCCTATCATCAATGTTGCCTCCACAATCAATGTCAATGTATCCAGTGAGTTTGAAATCTTCTGAAGTGGAGTACTTAATGCCAAAATATTTTTTTCCATTCACATATATCAATACTCTCTTTCCTACTTTCCAATGCGATTCTTTTGGAGTTTCCATGAACCTTGAAATTAGGCTCACTCCGTACATAATGTCAGGTCTTGTCGTTGTTAGATACATAAGACTTCCTACTAGTCTTTTAAATAGTGTGGGATCCACTTTGGACCCTTTATCTTCCTTGCTTAGCTTCAATCCTGTTATGATAGGTGCTTGTGTTGCTTTTGAATTCACCATATTGAATCTTTTCAATATTTCATGCACATACTTGGACTATGAGATAAATATGCTAGTTTTGGACCCGTGCACTTCTATTCCCAGAAAATATCTCATAAGCCCGAAATCAGTCATTTCAAATTCATCCTTCATGATTGTCTTGAATTATTCTATGCCAAAATAATGTGTACATATCAAATCATCCACATATAAACAAACAATTAACACATTACCTTGCTAATTTGATTTGATGTACAATGCTGGCTCATTTTCACTTCTGTGAAATCCATTCTGTGTGATATAGGAATCAATGAAACTGTACCAAGGTCTCAGAGCTTTCTTTAATCCATACAATGCTTTCTTCAATCTGTATACTTTGTCTTCTTGTCCTAGAAATTCATAACCTTTTGGTTGTTCCACATATACTTCTTCTCCTAAGTTTCCATTCAAAAATGTTGACTTTACATCCATCTGATAAACTGGTCATTTATACTATGCGGCAATAGCTAACATGGTTCTGACTATGTCCATGCGCGCCACTAGAGAAAATGTTTCATTGTACTCAATTCCAGGTTGTTGTGTAAAGCCTCTTGCAACTAACCTTGCCTTGTACTTGTGTACATTTCCTTCTAAATCTTTCTTGGTTTTATAAATCCACTTGATGGTTATAACATCCTTATCTTCAGGTACATCAACCAAATTCCATGTTTGATTGTTCTCTCTATGCATCTGATTTCTTCATCTATGGCTTGTGCCCATACATCATCTTTGAAAACTTCTTCAAAGGTTAATGGATCATCTATTTGTGAAAACAAAGAAAAAAATGAAAATGAATTTGATTTGTCTTCATTGTAGATGTCACGCAAACTTCTTATCTTTCTTGTTAATAGATTTGCTAATGTTGGATCTAGAGATGTAGAACTTCTTGGACTGCTTGTTGGTGTTTACTACACTCTGGGTATAGAATGTGCACCTGTTGTTCTTATTGGAGTAATCTGCGTGGTAATTTCTGTTGCAGTGCCAGATGTAGATGGGACTGCGCACTGACTTGTGCATGGTGTTTGAAACACTTCATATTCTGTGTCATCATGCTGAATTGCATCAATGATTTTTATTTTCTTTTCAATGGTTCCATCCCATGCTTCATTCTCCACGAACTGAACATTGCAGTTGATTCTGAATTTCCTTGCGATAAGTTCATACAACTTGTATCCTTTTTTTTCTTCAGAATAGCCAACAAATATACATTTTTGTCCTTTGTTGTCCAACTTCCTTCTCAGCTCATCTGGAACATGTGCATATGCGATGCAAGCAAAAACTTTTAAGTGTGCCACATTATACTTTGAACCTATCCGTGCTTCCTAAGGAACTCTATTCTTCACACTCTTGGTTAGACATTTGTTTGAGATGTATACTGCAGTTGCTACTGCCTCAACCCAATACTCATTTGAAAAATGTTTGGCTATCAACATACTTCACGCCATTTCCATGATGGTTATGTTCTTTCTCTCCGTGACACCATTCTACTATGGTGTATATCACGCGATAAATTGCTTGTAGATTCCATGAACTTTACCAAAGTTCTTAAATTCTCTTGAAATGTATTCTTCTCCTCTGTCTGTTCTTAGAAACTTGATGAAATAACCACTCTTCTTCTCCACAAGTGATTTAAACTACTGAAAACAACCCAATGCATCAGATTTATGTTTTAGGAAATAAATCCATGTCTTTCTTGAGAAATCATCAATGAATGTTAGAAAATAAGCACTGCCTCCTATATATGGAGTTTGCATTGGTCCACAGATGCTTGAATGTACAATTTTCAGTGGAGATTTTTCTCTATACGACTTTCCAACTGGAAATGATTCTCTGTGTTGCTTGTCAAATATGCAACCTTCACATATTCTCTCTGGTTTTTCAATCAATGGAAAACATTTTACCATATCCTTTGTGTGTAGCAACTTCATGTTGGTTGTGGAGCCTGATTATCTTCCTAATTCAGAGGCATTTTGTTTTCAGCCGTGTTTATACCCCATGGAGTATTTACACCCCAGAAGTATGTACACTCTTCCAACGCGGGGGAATGCAGAGGGGGGTTACCCCCTCTGAGGGGTCCGGGGGAGCTATCCCCCCGGTTGGGGGGTATGAGGATGAAGCCCTCGAAGGAAAAATTTCCTTGTAAAAGTATATTGTAATTTCATTGTAAATCTGGACCATTCATTATAAGGTCGCAGATCTAACAATAAAAATTATGTTAGGGTTTTTTTCCCAAGAAGGCAACCCTTTGTTATGAGGGAAATGTATTGCGACTATGCATTATGGCGAATATTGTATTCTGAGATAGGAGACTATGAGAGAAAGAAGAGGAAGTTATAGCGGGTTTGTTGTAGGTTGTATCCCTTCATTTGCTAGATAACAATAAAGGAAGGACTCTGGTGGATGTAGCCCACACTTGGTGAACCATGTATATATGTGTCTCTATTGTATTGAGTATGTTCTGTGTTTTATTTCCGCATTTGTTTTATTTTATTGCTTCACGGTCTTTTTTTTATAACACTTCATACCTCCAAAGTTCAAATGTCGAAATCTGAAATTCCATAACCAGGAATCATCCTGTATTTCAGATTGGAACGTTGCCTTCATCTCTGCACCATTTTCTCTTTTCTTAATACTGTGCGCACTTTCTATTGTAAATGCAGTGTCTGACTGCGCACTTTTTCCTTTATCAACATTTTGTGTTGTATTCTTCTTCTTGACTAGCTTCAATGTCAATGGGAACATCATGTTACTTGTCATATGGATTTTTGCAATAAGAAGATTTCTTGGGCATTTATACATGATCACACAATGATTATCTTCCATATAGATTCTGTATCCTTTTTGTAACAGTTTCCCTGTACTAATCATATTATTCTTCAGACCAAAAACATAATATATATCAGACATAACTTTCTGCTCTCCTTGTTTGGTTAAAATGTTTATACTGCCTTTGCCTAAGATAGTGACTTGGATATTTGTTCCAAGTGTAACCTTGGTTTGGACTCACTCATCCAAACTAGAAAATAGTTCTATGTTTCCTGTCATGTGGTTACTATAGCCTGAATATAAGCACCATATGTCACATGGACTTGCTTGAGAAACATTGAATTCTACTGGTGACACTATATTAGGCATTTCTATTGTGTTAGGAACAACTACAAAATGGGCCATAAACATAGGGCGAGTTTCGTTATTTGTGTTGTGTGACTAATATTGATTTTGGTTGTTTTGATTGTATTGTCTCTTTCTGAACTCATATGCATAATGTCCATACTTTTTACAGTAATGGCATTAAATCTTTGATTTGTCATTTTTTTGACAACTTGAGTGGCTGGTACTTGGGTTTTGAGCTCTTCCACCAATATTTCCAGGATTGCTATTACATCCACTTCTGTTAGAACTTCTTTCTCTGCCTATAGAGTTAGTTTCCCCCCCTTCCTCTTTCATGACTTATATATGACTTTGTGGAAAATGCATTCTCTAATGACATACTTGATCTATTCAATCTGTGTTCACGATTGATGAGGGAAGCTTACAGTTCATTTAGACTGAACTAACTCAATTCTTTGCTCTCTTCTAGGGTCACAACAAGGGTATCAAAATTAGGAGGAAGACTCCTAAGTACCTTCTTAACAATTTTTTTTTCTTCTATGGTTTCACCATGAGACTTAATCTAATTTATCAATCTAATGATGTGGATGTAGAATGAATCTACTGTGTCTGAATCTTTCATTGACATGGTTTCAAAATCTCTTCTAGGAATCTGCAGTTTTGCAATCTTTACTTTGTCCATACCTTGATAATAGGTTTGTAATGTGTCTCATGCCTCCTTGGATCAATTTTTTGATGCAAATCTTGGGAGTATGCTCTCATGCATGGATTGATGTATGTAAAACAATGCCTTTCCATCCTTCTTTCTTTGATCTGTCAAGACATCTCTCTCAACTTGTGTGAGGAAATTGTATAATGTCTGATCTACTGGTTCCACATAGCCATTCTCGACTATTTCCCATACATCTTGACCTTAGAATAAAGCCTTCATGGTCAAGGACCACATCTCATAATTTTTTCCTGTAAAAGTGGGAGGTTGCAGATTTGATGTAGAAGCCATACTTTACTTTCACCAGAGTTTCTTCTCTGATAAACTTGTTCTGATAGAACCTTCTCTGATACCAATTTGAAGGGAAGATATGATGGATCAACACTGCCCACAGTCTACTCTACGCAACATGGTTACTAATACTGCACACCAAACAGGTTACGCAACATAGTTCTAAAAAACCACTGCGTAGTGAACAGACTACTCAATTTGTTACGTGCTATGAATACACACACTTAATGAAATAATTTATGAATGCGGAATAACACAGTACTATTCTTAGCACATAAAATCGGAAAATAAGATAGAAACTTGTCAATACACAAAAAACTTGATATTAATAAACTTCGACATTGTGTGAGAATATATACTATAATGATAGAGATGAGCTTCGGCTCCAATGACTTCTTTTGTCAATTCTTCAATTGTTGTTGGTTTTCTCTACCTCTCCGCTTCTTCTCTACGCACCAACTGCTTCTCTTCAACATCCTCCATCATTTTCGACTAACTAAGAGACTCAGACTTATATAGACACAGAATTAAACTTCCTACATAAGCTACAACTGACTCAACATTAAATATTGTCATTAATTCGAATGACACTTCAACCACTTAACTCAACCCAAGAAGATAAGGATCGGCTCCATTTATAGATTCTTGCTTGCCAACTAACTTTTGTGTAAATGCATGACTTTGCACTTATAGTCTGTTAGACTGTCTGAATGAAATTTCAGGTGACTGACAAAATACTGACAAGATGACTGGTATACAAATCAACGGAGACATGAATATCTCACCGACTTGTAATTACAATTTCAAACAATATTGTAGGAACTCATAGTTTTCTATAGAAGTATTGTTTGAGGAAAAATTTGTGACTCCATCTTTGAAAATGAAGTCACGTGTTAGATATCAAACCATTATAGAATTTGTTGTTAAAATAAAATAAAATCAATTGTTTGATATCACTTCCTAGAAGGTAATTACATTTGTAGAAATTTGTTCAATTTGCAATTGTGAAAGTATTTATTTTGAGTTCATAAGATGGAAAATTAATTATCAAACTCTTATTTAAATGAGTCAACTAAGCTAGATGAGGAAATTATGCAAATTGGAAGTTTAAGATGTAGGCTTTGTTGGAAGGGTATAATATTTGGTCAATTGCATTTGCATATGAAGCCAAACCAACAACCGTAACAACTTTGGTTCAAAATTGGGAGCAACAACAGACCGTGCTATTCAAAATGTTCATAAAGGGAAACATCATTGATGATATTAGGAACTGCAAAACATCCAATGAAACATGGAAGGTACTAAGATATTCACAAGTACAAATAGAGTGTTTTTTATTTATTGAAGTAAATTATTCTCAATTAAAATGGAGGAAAAGAAAAATATGTGTAATTTTCTTTCGAGAATCAAGGAACTTAAAGATAAGCTTGTTGATATTGGGGAGAAGATTTCAAGTATTTACATTGAATGGCATGTTGAGTGAATACAAAATGTTTATCACCCATCTTGCAACTAGGAAAAGAGCACTTACATTTGATGAATTGGTAGGTATTATTTTGCAAGAGGTAAAACTAAGAAATAATCTTAATTGCAGTCTAAGAGTTCCGATTTGGCATTTGTATCCAAAGAGAAACATCCATACAAAGGAAATCCATGAGAGAGGAATAAATGAGGTAATACATAGAAGACACAACACCACCAAGAACATATACCAATATAAAGAGGAATGATGCATGCTTTTATTATGGTACATTTGGTCATTTTGTTAAAGATTGTAGGAGGAGCAAATCAATGCATCCAAATATAGAAGCATACATGAAATTTTGTTTATAAAGATGCTTATTTATTATGCTTCTTTATTATGAGAAAATGATAATGTTAATGTAGGTTATTGATTTTGGTGCTTCAATTCATATGTAATGTAAGAGGGATTGGTTTGGTACATATCATGAAAATATAGCCAATGCGGAATTAAGGATAACAAAGATCAAACCACGGAATTAAGGCTAAGAAAGATCAAAACAACTAGATCCAAATGAGGAAGAGGAGTATTCGTTGATGCAAAACAAATGGAAGGACCGAACCTTGGCTTCACTCCTTGAACCTTCTTGTGCACCAAATCATATTTGAATGAATTAGTAGGCATGCCTTCCTGGTGTGCTAATTGAGGCTAATGGTTAACAAAAATTCTAAGGTTTCAAGGTACAATGGCCTATGGTATTTTATTAATCCTTATATTTATAAATGATGAAATTAATGTTCCTTGACCATATAACACAATACAAATTGTTAATCTATATTAATTTCGAATAAGGAATCACTTCATTATATTGATTGAGCTATATTATGGATGGAAACCTGTTATTTGGCATGGGATAATAATAGTGTTTTTCAAGGTAGATTTGAGCCCAGAATAGTATCTCTTCTGGTACAAAATCTGAATGATGATATAGATAAAGAATGGACTACAAAGAAGGAATGATCAAGCTATCATGTCCAAAATGGATTGCATATCATCCTTAAATGAGATTATGAATTGGAGGTCACTTATAAGAATTCGAATCAAATTGATTGAATTAAATTTCTCAATGCAAATCATATGTAGGCAACATTTTCCATTGTCTTCAATCTATCAAATCACTGAAATACTATGTGGTGGAATATAAATAATATTGTAGGTTCGTTGATTGTTGGACAATAAACATGTGAGAAATCTCTTACATTGATGAAATTAAATAGTACAATAGATCCAAATATTCATAATGGTGCCTCTGATTCTGTAGAGTCACCATAGATCACATGCATTGATTTTTAAGACTCCTTAGACACCACATGTGGGAGAGTTGTGCATAGATCTTCTAGAGATCAATAGTGCACCAAACTAGACAACCACAAACAACTAAACCTTGACCAAAGAGAGTCGTTTAGACTTCAATGCAGATAGAAAATTAACACAATGGAAAATTAATGAGAATGGAAGAGAAAATCTCTTCTCAACATAATTCTCATAACCTAAATTTCTTGGATAATCTTTGTATGACGAAGATCGCAATATAAAAACAAAGGAATCCAATACCCAAAATTATTCTAGGTCATTAGGAAAAAACAATAAGCAAATTTATCCAAACCCGGATCAAATCAAAAGTAGCTCCGATACAAATGATGTGGAAAAATTTACTCATGAGTAAAGTTTGCATCAAAGTGTAAAATAAAGTATGGACTGATTTTCATGAAACCAAACACAAGCTTATATATATTTGTATGAAGAAATTTACCCAACAAACTTGTCGAGAAAGTTTTAACAATATCTTAAGAAATAACAATTAAAGGTAATAATAAATCTAGTTGGAAACAATATTTCAACTAGGCATAAGAATTTGAAACCAAGAAACATTGCCAAAATAAATAATAATATTCTATGTGTACACAACAAAAATAAAATGTGAACTAAGAATCCCTATCCTATGCCAATCACTAAGAATCCCTGCTAGCAACAAACCTTTACTCCAAACTTCTTAGCATCTTGAACAAGGGTAACCAAGGGATGTTTCCACCATCCAAAATTGCACTACCACTTGGAGGACCAAGAGAACAAGATGGAAAGTACAAACACAAATGGAAAATGTATGGTAAGGAATATTTGGTTTGTTTTTGTTCTAAGAAGAAAGGTCATAAGGTTGATAATTGTTTGCACTTTTGTTTAGGTTCTTTATCTGGTGATTATATACTATAAAGAAAAAATCATCATTAAAAAAAGAACATGAGCAAGAAGAGAATACTAAGAAACCCATGCAGTGGCCAAAATCTTTTTCCATAATTACAACTTAAACCATGTGTATGAAACTTTATACAAAACTGTGTCATGGGAACCACACATCTAAGAGACAAGTTTGGATAGTCCAGTTTGGGGGGATGAAAAAAAATTTTCCCTTGCAAACCAAGGGGTAACAATTGCTCAAGAAAATATGCAAGGAAAGGCATTTTTGTAACCATGGATGGAATTTCTACAAGGTTTCCAAGATTAGAATGTATGCTCAAAATAAAATAGCATGTTGCATGTTTGAGTTGAAGATTTCGGATTCACTAGATTTAGGGGACCAAAAGTTCATGAATGGGGTGGCGTGATGTGAAATGGATTCAAATTAAAATATCTTCCAAACTTTGTAAAAAATTGAATCCTTTGCAAAGTTTGATGTCGACTATAAACTGAAAAACAAAAGGTCAAAGACTATGAGAAGGTGAAACGAATCACTTAATGGTTGACATTTCAAAGTGGTATTAGAAAATAAGAATGCTTTCTTGATGCAAAAATAATCAATTCTAGATGGAAAAAAAAACAAGGAAGAAAAATGGGCAGCAACAGGGATAAACAATAAAGTTTGGAGAATGAAGGGATTCTATATCTACCCACAAAGGAGGAAGATTGTCTCCAAGCCAAAGCAATGTGCAAAATGTTACCAATGCGTGAAAAAAAACAAAAAAATTAGTGGGAGTGTATATCTTGTTAGGAATAACCTAGAAATTGAGGATTTAGTATATTGTTGGAATGTAGTTCAAATTTGTTAAAATTTGTCTAGAAATATTTTTAGTTTTTAGAAATATTTGGTAGGAGTTTGTAGAGTGTGACAAAGTAAAGTCATCTAGACTCTTGTGTGATATTGTTGTTGTTTCTCTGATTTGGTATCAAAGCTACGTTGAAGGACATAAGGAGGAGAAGTTGTGTAGTTTCATTGGACTACACTGTGTTAAAAAATATAGCTCAAATCAAAGCTAGGTTGAGGGACATAAGAAGTGTTAGTTACAAACCTCAACATAGTAGTGACTGTACATTGCCATCTATTCTGGTCAGTGTACGATTCTATTAGGATTCCTGTCAGATTCTTGATTTTCTTGATTTGTTGGAGCTTACTTAGCTTAGTTGTTTTCCCTTAATGAAATGCGCTCTGCACATTCTAGCTCTTGATTTTTCTAATTTTATTTATTGTATTGTCTACTTCATTTCTTGTTTTGTCATGGTATCAGAGCGCAAGAGGTAAGAATCTTCAAAGAGCTTGGAGAGAATTTCGCTCAAAAAGTGCTAGAAACATCTCAATGCTTGGAGGCAGACCTGTAGAAGGAGATTCAAAGGACGAAGCATTTAAGAATTTGTGAAATCCCTTATTCAGGAGGAAAATGCAGAAGTAGTAGAGGAGATGTAACATCCATCCACGATGTTAAACAATTAATCTTTTATTTTATACATACACAACAACAATTTCATTTTAGCATAATTTCATTGATTTTCATTTACTCAATTATTCTACATTTTCTCAATGATAAATCTATATAACATGATGAAATAAGTAATATGTTAACTCTATGATTTAGAACTTAAAACAAAAGTATATAAAAAATATCAATAACCAAATACCATCAAAATAATACCTCTTCCTTAGCTTGTTGAAGCTCATCGGTTGTAAAGTAGTCCTGGGCGCTTCCAAGCATTCTTTTCTCGCTTTCCCAGAGTGAAACAACAGAATCCTCCCTACCAACTAGGAGCCTAGCCGGCTTCCTAGCTCCAAGAAACCTTTTGGTTTCTTGACCCTCCGTGCCCATGACTCCAAGAACAACAAAGAACAAATGTTCAAAGAAAACTATCATAAGAATTATATCTTCCAAAATTTTCACAACCTCTCATCATGCTCAAAACCTCTCCATCCTCCCCTCCTCACTAATTCTTCTCCCTATTTACCAAGTTTCCATACACACTTCCACAAGTCTCTTCAACCACCCTCATTATTATCCATCAACCTCCCTTATCTAGATATTTTCGGAAAATATTAAAATAAAACTAAATATAAATGACTTGCATTAAACAACAATAAATAAAATAAAAAGTATTTATTCTCATGCTAGCTAATAAATGTTATTTGATCATTTTCCCCAAAATGTACATAACACCCCACCATGCTCATTTAATTCATCACACCCACCATCTATCAAAGTCAAGAAGGTATTTAATGCTTCTAGATATTTGTATGCAATATAATTTACATATTCAATAAACATTCAATTAAATAGTTAATAATTTATTTTAATAATTAATACATTAATTACTTATACTAGTGTACATGGGTAGGGTATGTGTGCATAGCTAGTGGACACATATCTCATGCATGTACTAATGATAAACAAGCATTGCTTTTAGTGCATAGTTCCTATATGATCACCAAGACATGTAGGACAACAGATCAACTAATGCATCATTTAATAATCTTAATGAACTAAATTACACCAATTCATGAATAACTCATTGTCACATTTAAAATTTCAATAGGAAATCAAAGAGGGTTTTAAACATGGTAGGAACCAAGTGAGTAAACAATAGTGGCATCTCTAATCCCCAATCAATATTCTCAACTAACATTGAAGCATCCTTCCTTCCTAACCTACTTCCATCTTCCATCCTATCCTTTCCTTTGTTGGACTAAGATGGAGCGTCAACTATATTTACCTAACTCCAGATAGAACCCATAAGCGGAAGTGTCATACATCTTGACCTAGCTTCCCCAACAGACAAGTAACAGTCGTCATCACACATCTAGGGGAGCGTGACTTCACACAACCCTCCCACGACTCTAGGTTTCGGAGGATAAACGATGGGAAATACCTCCACCCCTCCTCATAGAACTAGGGTCAACACCCTACATCAAGCCATACTGTGCAACTACTGTTCTTAGAGTCACGTCATCAAACATCCACTCTGGGTAAGTTGTGCATCCTGTCAAAACCACACTTACCATAAATCATAGTAATATTTCAAATCATAAATTAAATAGTAAGTACGACTTATAGTATACAATATCTTCTTGATGTCTATGACATCCCAGTTACCTCAATACTATAGTCATTTGGCTATCACATAGCTCACCATCCTATACGTTAGTTCACCAATAACACATATTGATGCAAATACATCACAAATTTATATAAGAATCCATATTTTCATTGAGGCTCAATTAAGAAATGTATTCCTATTTACATCATGCATTTCATCTATTATACATTCACAACATAACTTGAATTGGTATACATGTACCAAACTTACCCATTTTAATTTTCATGTTTAAATAATCATATAACTATCTTTGTCATGAGCATATATCATGTAACATACAAATAGGTCTAGAGGTACACATCTCAATGTCTAACAAAGTCTAACTGACTCCAAACAAATGCTAAAATTTGAATTATTAAGATTAGTAAACAACAATGTTCTAACTACCTAAGGTCAAAATATGGGGCCTTACATACACCCACCCTTCAAGAAACTTTGTCCTGAAGTTATGATCATTCACAATATGAGGATAATTTATGACACAACTTCTATTTATCTTTCACGATAGAAAACCTTGTGTTATATTGGTCTCATTGGACAATGACTTGATTAAAACATGCTGAGGCTATTAATATGTTGATTGCAACTACGTCTATTTAGTAGGCACCTTACTATGTCTTGACTCTATTTTATTACCATTGGTAATTAAATTAATGAAACGACATGCTTCTCTTATAGAATTATTCTCCCTAAGTTGTATATTAAAGTATAGTTTTCTAGTTTGATAGCCAATTAGAATCTTATCTCATTATTGGTTATTTAGTTAAGTGAATCTTATATTGAGTTCATTTATAATTTAAGCCAAGCATATAATTCCACCTAGAATATCTTAAAAATTATAACCAATTATCATTGACTTTTCTATCACTCTAACTTGAGTGATACAATACATATGTCATCATAAAATTTCCCATGCTTAGGAACATTGTCTAATATACTACTAAATGATTTTCATGTGATGTCATCACTTCACTGTTTGTTTTTCCATTGTCCTGAATATCTCTCTTTTATTAAGTTGTATAGATTATATCTCAAACAAGTTAATTGTCTAGTATAGGACTCTCTTCATCACGGTCAAGGAAAATATTGCTTTCTATCATCAATTCACTATTACAAACATGCCTATACATAAAGAGCACCGTGTTGATACGTGGGTTAGTGAACATTTTATATCAATAATAAATTGACTACAAGAGTTCATTCCAAAATATTTAGTCATTTGTCCTAGAGGTCTTCTCTTCTTAGCATTTGTCCTTTATACCTACATAGTACTTACCAACTTTGGTGTCTGGCACTTTTCTTGTCCATTTCTAGCACTTCCAAGTTCTTTCCCTACCATGAAAGACATTTTTAACAATGGGAAGCATGTGTTCATCATTTCTCATACAGATTTATTTATTTACTTATTTGTTTCCAAACAGAGTTTCTTCATAGGGAAAAATCCTTGTTAGAGAACAAGTAGTTGCTAGACTAATTAATGCATTCCAGGGTGTGCCCTCCCATTTAGATAACTCACCCCTCTTACAATGGACATATGCATAGTGACTAATAGAACTCGGTTGATATACCGTGCCACACCTTATGACATAATAAAACAGATTGTCATGATACTTCACTTATCATTCTAACTCAATTTTTAAATTCACAACATATGCTCACTTACAATATCCATTTGAATGTTCATTAGAATGTGAAACTAAACATAAGCACCCATTAGGGTATTGTGTTGTCAGTATCACCATACTAACCTACATAATGATTAAGTACAACCCACAACTTCCTCCTTCACACTACACTCTTTCTAGGGTCAAGACCCTTTCCTACTCACACTTAAGTATAGAAGAAACCCAAAGTGCATAGGCTACACTCCTAAGTTATATAAAATTTCAATAGCACACCATACCAAATTCTCTATTATCTAAGAAATATTTTGCTAGCCAATGGTAAACTACCACATGACCTTCCTTCTTTGGAGAATAAGTATCACTAGAAAAGTTACAAATATTCTCACACACTCATCATATAATATACGTGGATTAGGAGTAGGACCCATCATAGGTTGTCACTCCTAACATAAACACTATGGAAAATTTTTAGAGTTTGTTGACCTCTTCATGGAGTCATCCTCTGGGTAACTCGTAAATTGCCATTGTCTTTCTTATAAAGATGATGTATCATTCGTTCTTAACATTGCTAATATTAGATCCTCTTTAGGCATTACCGTACAAGTCATAGTTATGACTATTTTTTTTTCCCTTGAATTCAAGTTTACTCATGGCCTCTCAATTACTTACTAAGTGGAGGGTGATCACAAAGCCAAACATCATCCATTTTTTCTTATTTTTTATTTTTTGTGTCAATAAATAAATTTCTAGGTTATAATATTTGTTTCACTATGTCATCCCAAAACTTAAAACATATCAAGTTGGATTAGAATGGCTAGAAGGTTTAGAATGACTAAAAGAAGATATATGCATAGCTTGCAATGCCACACACCATAACATAAACTATATACATATATATCACTTCATGTTTCGCCATTGCTTAATCTTGTAATATGCTTGAAACATGATATTTTCATCAATAGACACTTCTTTGCTTTAAACATATTACCTTTCTCATATACACATGTTTTTTTTTTTTTCATGAATTACTAAAATAGATATTTCAAACATCAATTTGTTGCTTTCTAAACATTTATTAGTATTATCTTAATGGATTTTATTTTAGTTTTAGTTTTAAATATCTATCTCATAATTTTAAAAGAGAAACTTTATGATTACTCAGTCATGCAAGTCATCCACATAGTGATCACAACAAAAAAATTATTATTATAATTAGGAATGGTATATGTTTTACATACTTGCCACCTAGATTACTCACATTATTAATCAAATTTTTTTTTTCATAAATAAAATTTATTTTGGATTGTAGTCACCCATAAATGATTAATTAAGAGTACAATGTTTAGGAAGTGTGACCTTATATGAGATTATTATTATAATTCTACATTTTAACATAAGATTGGAGGCACTTGATTTAAAAGTAATATAGTATAGTGAATGTATTTTATTAAACTATATAGATATAATATAATAGATATTACTTGCTTATTTATTATTTATAATAGATAAACTACAATTGAGTTAGATGAGAAAATACCAATGCCTTAGTACAATACTCAATCTTTCTCATTTTAATAATTATCCATGCTACTTTATTGAGCATAAAATCTTTTAGCTGATATAAATGCCCAATAATGATCCATTTTTAACATATGAATATATACTTTGAAAAGAATAATTTGTTATTATTAGTTTATTTTATTTTCACAAATAAATTTTTAAAAAAATAAAAATATATATATAATTTATGATATATATATAGTATAGTTTGCATAATTGTTTTCATATCTAATAATTTTAAGTTTTAGGTAAAAGTAAAATCATGCTACTTGCAACAAGATTCTTCTGCATTTATTACTTACTAATTTTAAACTATTACACAAAGAAGTGTTTAGACTTTCAAAAATTTAAAGCATAATTAAGAAAACTGGATAAAGACTAGTTTTCTTTATTTATTATTATATATATATTTTCTTTTATCTTATTTAAGAATCATCTCTTTCCCTTTTGTATAAAGTCTCCCAATACTTAATTTTAGTCGAGACATCATTATTTTAAAGTGTGAGTATGCTATAGTTGCTTGAAACCGTTTGATTTTCATTCAATGAATTCACCATATATTCTAAATGAAGAATCTCCATCTAACCGATAAGACACTTGTTTTCCAATTTTAATGTGAAGAGATGGAGACATATGGTATTGCATGTAATTTGACGGTGAGTTGCTTGTGAGTGATTTCGTGTTGATGGTCCTTTTTTATGTCTCACTAATTATGTAACTGATGTGACATGAATAAGAAGTCACATCATGGCCTTCCATACACTTCTTTTAAATGTGTAAGATTTTTTTGTTTTTTTAGTGATCGACTTGGGAATCGGGCTGTTGATCAAAATCCATAATTTATCAATTGAAATTCTCCCAAATATCTAAAGCTTTTGTTCAGGCGAATGGTCCTCAAGTGGCTCATGACATCAGCCAAGACATATATATCCATCATGACAAAAGAGTCAATACATTTTCCATCTACCTCCATCATATCCCTGCTAGCTTCTACCGCTTCATCAGTAAATTACTATCTAAGGACTTGAGGAAGACGAATAAAAATGGTCCATCCATGGAAATAAGAGCTACTGAAATAGGTGACGACAGAATTAGTGGCTTAGATTTCATCATTGACTTCTCATGGAGTTCCACCACCCTAACCCTATCTGTATCATCAATGAAGATCAATTCCCTTTTATTCAGTATCAGATGCATCCATGTTAAGAATCCAATGCCAGAAAATTTAAGGAGATCCACATCCACCCCTGTCCAATCTAGGTTGTGGAAAGATTCATAACAAATCTTGAATTCATACTAAGGAAAGATTTCTTAAGAGATTTTAGAAAGAAACTTGAATCACTACGAGTGATATGAGCGAAGCGTTGTGCATGAGTCATCGGGTTCTCACTTAATGCTCTTGACCCCTAGTCGTGGGAAATTAAAACTTGAACTCGCTGGACTCGGACAGTTGGCGATGTTTGGTGTTAGCTTAGTTGACTTGATTGGCTAGCACACGGGACACGTAGTGCACAGAACTCTATGCCCCTCCTTCCTTGTCGGCTTGGAGCTTGGATTGTTATGTGACTTGGTTGGATAGTCATAGAATGGAGGTCTTTGGTGCCAAAGAGGTTGGAAATTCGAATCTCATGCCTGTCGGCTGTGGATGTGGAGGTTTTTGCACCCAAGAGGTCGCAGGTTCGATTCACATGGAGTGCGTCTGAAAACAACCTTTACAACTGTTTCCAGAATGGTATGGTGTTGGTTTGGTTCCCGAGTGGTCTCAATTTCGAGTCCTACGCTGACGAGATGTCACTGGACAGACAAAACCCATATGCAGGTTCATTGAAGCTTGTGAATTCCAAAGTTCTTGGTTTTCTTACTATTCTGAGCTATTCTAAAGGTTTTAATTGAAGGACATAAGAAGCCTAGCATTGCATGGAAGAATGAGGCAATGCCAAGGAAAAATGATTTGGAGGAGTGAAGCCAAAACATAGAGCATCCAATCAAATCTACATTCACTAATCAATTTGAGCTAGTCACACTTGATCCTGAGGGAGAACGAATACTAAAAGTGGTGACCCTTATGTTTGGTCACTTGTTGATGTTCATCCTAATTTGGCTGATTCCTGCCTATGTATTTATTTCACAAATCTCACAAATCGCAGCCTGGATAATTGTGGTCGACTAAAATCTTTCCACAATTTCCCGCACAGTTGTCTAGCGAACCTGTAAAGGGAAGTACAGTTTTCTCTATTACAAACACTGCCGTCAATATATTCCCTAAATTCACTCATGTAGGCTTTACTAGAAAAATTTGTTCAAGTTCCTCGCATGTTCTGATTTAATCCACAATTTTGCTTGGGATTCTTGACGAGAAAATTTCATGTTTGCGGGAATGGCGAGTGTGACATATGCTGAGAAAGTTCTCAACTCCCCCAGTCAAGGTGTCGAAATTGTTCCCCACCAACTTCCAACTCTTGCACACTGGAAGAAGAAGGTCCGGTGTTGGAGAAGTTTTCTTCAAATTTCTCCTAGGGTTTCAGTGAAGAATCCATTTTTGTTTAATTTTTAATACTATTAATGCTATCCCCCTTTGCTTAGTCAAGGTTAGTTAATTTTGTCTATATTCAGATAGTTATGGCATTGTTGTCAGAGCCGAAGTTAGTCGTTAAAATATACTTGCAGCAGCAAGCCTTAGTTCTAGGAGTTCAAGTTTCTACACTTTTCTTCCTTAGTTTTTCCCTTTACGGATCATTTGAATTTCTTGAAACTTCAAGCCATACTGCTAATTGATTTCAGATTCTGAAAGTTTAACAAAGTTGTAGTCCAATTTGATATGAGGGTTTCAGGTTCGACAAGTATTCTCTAGGGTTATTTTGGGACTATTGCACTACTAAAATTCTCTTATCCTAAGAACTGCGGACTAAAGTTTGCATTATAGAACTATTCCTGGAAGAATAATGGCCCTAAGTGTGGGTTCTTTTATGTTTATTTTCCTGTTAATTTATAGTTGCCCGCACATGGGTTCAAGGTTAAATGTCATAAAAAGATTCAGGAGGGGCTATGATTTACTATCAGTCGGCATAGGTACTTGATTTTTAACCTTATATAATAAGGATACTTCTCCATTCATTATCATAATTTATATGATAAGGCCATCAAAATACCCTGAATTCTAGGAATAGTATGATGGTTGATCTCTGCTAGGATCGAATAACCTTGAGTTGCGCCCAATCGCAACAATGTTGTAGTCCTCCGCCTAACCCTAATAAAAAAAAAACAAGATTGTTTTGTCTGTCCATTTGACTGCCTCACCCTCAAGTTGTATTGGTTACTGAAAGATTGGTTCTGTAGAGCATAATGTGTGGATGAACTAAAATCCTAATGGAGGGGTAATGATGCAATGTGAAGCGTAAATTGAGGGAAGTGTAAAATCTTGGTTCCTCCTCTATCATGTGTCAAGGTCTTCCTCTCTCGTCAAGACCTCTATCTAGTGTCCAGGCCTCCTCTATAGCACGCCTTCGAAAGATCCTTTCATCTGGAAGCTATCTCTAAACCAAAAAATCACGGTCTTAATCTAGGCAACCATGAATTACCTATGATAAGAATAATAATTATATAAGTTATCGCTGTGAATTGAAACTTCCTTTTGGAATAGAGAGGGCATGAGAGCTTTAGAAAGGGAAACTACCCCCTGTTTATCTAAAGGATAAAGCGCCCCGACTTTCAACAGGTAAGCATGGAGATATGGAAATCAAGAGTAAGTAACTCTTAATTTCCGATTAAACTTTGGCAATGCTTTAACATGATTTCTTCTCAATTTATAAATGGGTGTATAGATTCATAAATTTTTCTTTAAATTATTATTCTTGTTGGTCTCAGCTTCAACCAAGCATTTACATTCATTTTTTTAAGCTTCCTGGTCTCAATCTCAAACAATCATTTACATTAATTTTTCAGTAATGTGTGAGATCAAAGCTTTTACTAGTAGTTGGTGTTCTAATTATATTTTTCTACAATGTTCTCTATTTTCTCTTCCTTTTTTTTTCCTTTCACTCTATCTTATTCTCTTTTTTTGTTATCTCATTAGTATTGATTTAGACTATACACAAAAATGGTGGCCCTTTTAATCCTAGATTTTGAGCCTAAGCTCTGATACAAAATGTAACATCCATCCACGATGTTAAACAATTAATCTTTCATTTTATACATACACAATAACAATTTGGTTTTAGCATAATTTCATTGATTTTCATTTACACAATTATTCTACATTTTCTCAATGATAAACGTAGATAACATGATGAAATAAGTAATATGTTAACTCTATGATTTAGAAATTAAAACAAAAGTATATACAAAATATCAATAACCAAATACCATAAAAAAATACCTCTTCCTTAGCTTGTCGAAGCTCATCGGTTGTAATGTAGTCCTGGGCGCTTCCAAGCATTCTTTTCCCGCTTTCCCAGAGTGAAACAATGGAATCCTCCCTGCCAACTAGGAGCCTAGCCGGCTTCCTATCTCCAAGAAACCTTTCGGTTTCTTGGCCCTCCGTGCCCGTGACTCCAAGAACAACAAAGAACAAATGCTCAAAGAAAACTATCACAAGAATTATATCTTCCAAAAATTTCACAACTTCTCATCATGCTCAAAACCTCTCCATCCTCCCCTCCTCACTACTTCTTCAACCTATTTATCAAGTGTTCATACACACTTCCCCAAGTCTCCTCAACCACCCTCATTATTATCCACCAACTTCCCTTATCTAGATATTTTGGGAAAATATTAAAATAAAACTAAATATAAATGACTTGCATTAAACAACAATAATAAAATAAAAAGTCTTTATTTTTATGCTAGCTAATAAATGTTATTTGATCATTTTCCCCAAAATGTACATAGCACCCCACCATGCTCATTTAATTCATCACACCCACCATCTATCAAAGTCAAGAAGGTATTTAATGCTTCTAGATATTTGTATGCAATATAATTTACATATTCAATAAAAATTCAATTAAATAGTTAATAATTTATTTTAATAATTAATACATTAATTACTTAAACTAGTGTACATGGGTAGGGTATGTATGCATAGCTAGTGGACACATATCTCATGCATGTACTAATGATGAACAATCATTACCTCTAGTGCATAGTTCCTATATGATCACCAAGACATGTAGGACAATAGATCAAATAATGAATCATTTAATAATCTTAATAAACTAAATTACACCAATTCATCAATAACTCATTGTCACACTTCGAATTTCAATAGGAAATCAAAGAGGGTTTTAAACATGCTAGGAACGAAGTGAGTAAATAATAGTGGCATCTCTAATCCCCAATCAATATTCTCAACTAACATCGAAGCATCCTTCCTTCCTAACCTACTTCCATCTTCCATCCTATTCTTTCCTCTGTTGGACTAAGATGGAGCGTCAACTATATTGACCTAACTCCAGATATAATTCATAAGCGGAAGTGTCATACATCTCGACTAAGCTTCCCCAACATGGAACTAGCAGTCGTCATCACACGTCTAGGGGAGCGTGACTTCACACAGCCCTCCCACAACTCTAGGTTTCGGAGGATAAACGGTGGGAAATACCTCCACCCCTCCTCATAGAACTAGGGTCAACACCCTACATCAAGCCCTACTATGCAACTATTGTTCTTAGAGTCACGTCATCAAACATCCACTTTGGGTAAGTTGTGCATCTTGTCAAAACCACACTTACCATAGATCATAGTAATATTTTGAATCATAAATTAAATAGTTAGTACAACTTATAGCATACAATATCTTCTTGATGTCTACGACATCCCAGTTACCTCAATACTATAGTCATTTGGCTATCACATAGCTCACCATCGTGTACATTAGTTCACCAATAACACATATTGATGCAAATACATCACAAATTTATATAAGAATCCATATTTTCATTGACACTCAATTAAGAAATGTATTCCTATTTACATCATGCATTACATCTATTATACATTCACAACATAACTTGAATTGGTATACATGTATCGAACTTACCCATTTTAATTTTCATGTTTAAATAATCAAATAACTATCTGTGTGATGAGCATATATCATGTAACATACAAATAGGTCTAGAGGTACACATCTCAATGTCTAACAAAGTCTAACTGACTCCAAACAAATGCTAAGCTTTGAATTATTAAGATTAGTAAACAACAATGTTCTAACTACCTAAGGTCAAAATATGGGGCGTTACAGGAGAATCTACATTAGCTGTTAAATCGACCACAGGAATAGATCTGGGCCATTAGATCAAGCCCAAATAGAACGAGGAGTGCATAGAGGAGCGAAACAAATCTCACCCGTTAGATCTGGTCGTGAGCGACAATAGTCGTTTGATCAAGGAGAAGCATGTAAGGTTTAACAATTGGAGTCCTTCAGACTCCGTGAGTTCAAATGTTTTCAGGCTTATGTGCAAAGGAGACTAGATTCCCGAAGTCTTGGGATTCGAAGAAAATCTGGACTGTTGGATCCCGTAAACATGTGTCAAAAGATCCCCATGTTCGGAGATCTTATACTCTAGAGGAAGTGGAGCACAAGTGCTAAGGGTCGCAAGTCGCCCAAAGCTCCGAAGGTCGAAGCCAATCCTGGTCATTGAGCAACGAGGGACACATTGATGACATATTATAAGTCCACTAGTTCATAGTTCGAGAGGAACAAAGTGCATGGTTGAAAGGCACCCGAAGGTTGAATCCCAGAGTGGATCCTAACAACTCGTTCCAAAAGACACGTGGACCACTAGGAGCTAGCCTTCATCACTTCAAAGATTCGACACTCAATAAGTTTGTGTGTGTTAGCAGTAAGGAACTCGTGAAGGCCGGAATCGAGGAGAAGATCTTGGTCGTTGGTTTGCTAAGGTTTTAGCGCCGTTAGATATATCCGTCTCCAGACGATTCGCTACTTTGGCACTTCATGTATATTATATATTATAGTGACAGAAGGCTCTCAAGCCTAGAGTCTCAGAGAAATTGTGAGTCATTGATATTAGATCAACAAGGATGATTGATCTTCACTATTATTCGGGACTTTGCCTATTCAAAGGAACTGAGGTTTTGACGCATTGAAACGCTCGAAGCCTGAAGCCCCGAAGCACCTAGTTTTATTCCCTTTGTCATATGAGGACTTAACTTTAAAATTTATTTCCATTAAAAAGAAATAAGCATTGGCTCTCAAGTAAACTCAAATGGATCACTTTTTCCATTTAAGGGTTACAGTGAATAAAGAACCCAACTTGAAGTTCTGACTATGTACGATCTTATGCTCAGAGAGTCAGATCTAGCAAGATCGATACCAGGAATCATGAAATTTCCTATAGATCTATTTTTTTTACAGTTATGTGATCCTAGAACAATTTTTTTTGGCTATGTATTTTCTTCATGAAAAGAGTAAAATAGATTCAGAAGAGTCAAATTGAGCATCTGGAATCTGCGCTTCATTTAGTGTACAAGTGACGAGATAGAATGGTTGATCCATAAGTGTGATCAAATTGGTCAATGAATAACCAAGAAACATTGTCATGGGTCAGCAAAGACAACTCAAGAAGTCCAGAAGAGATCTCAAACATATCTAGAGAGCGAAAAACAAAGAAATGGAAACATATTTTGCAAAGACAAATGGAGAGGTTTTGTTTGTACCTGAGGATCCCACATAAGAAGAAGATCAGAGGAAAATTGATGATATTTGGAGCAGCATGAGCATGAATCTACCATCACCGCCACAAGATAATGGTAAGAGTTTTGAATGTTGGTCTGTTATAATGATTTTTTTTTGTGTCTTGTCGACTATTATGATAATCTACATGACCAAGGAAGGGATGCATTAACATTGCAGATCATCCAACAAACCTTGGATGACAATATGTTACACAAGGTTGCAACAACAACATATTTGAAATAAGTTTGGAGTATTCTTGAAACAGAGTATACTGAAAGAGGGAGAAACAATTTGTTGAATATTTCCACTTTGGAAGAAGCATCTGTGTTTGAAGCAGAGCTACTAGAGGAAAAGAATGAAGGAGCATTAGTGTGTGAAACAAAGCTATGAGAGGAAGAGAAAAAAGGTGCATTTGTGTGTGAAGCAGAGCATGAGAAAATTGCATAAATTGATGGTGAAGCTATCAGTACAGCGACCCACATTGATGAAATGATTCCAGTAGTGTTTGTTGATGACAACAAAGGATCAACATCAATGATTTTTTATGAACATTGTGCAGAAATTGGCCTCTTTGAAACAAAGGTAATAAATATTGAAGTTGAATTTGATGATGATAACCTATATTATGATGAGTTCCTTCAAATAATGAAAGAGAAGAAGAAAATTGATGAATTGATGTTCGGAGGAGGAAGCCTACTTTCCATTCAGAACCAAGTGGATGATTTGGTGACTATAGAAGCATTGCTTGAAAGAAGGTTTGATGACAATAGCATTCAAGATACTACACTTATGGCTGCCAGTGAAGCAGCTAAAGAAAAAGATAATATTGTTGATGTAGTTTTGAAATGGATTGAACAGTCAATCTATGATGATGATGATGATGATGGCGAATGCCTCATATCTACGAGGGAGA
>JASDQU010739007.1:7604-23845 GCA_032191745.1 Picea mariana | reverse complement strand
GTGACAACAATAATGAATTATGGAAGCGACAATGTTGCTGGAAACGATGGCTCTATGGAAGTGACGGCTCTGTTCAGCGGTAACAATGGCAGTGGGTGCGACGACTTTATGCCCACATCTTACACACGGCTTCGGTGCTTAATACAACACGTTTTGTATGATGGAAGCAACGCTACACTAAAAACGAACGAACGCAGCAACAACGACTTCACTTCTCTATTAACGGGCCTATATTCAAGGCCCTGAGCGACTGGGAACATGACTGTTATACCAACTTAAAAATTGGAATAATGCACAGCAATCAGTGAGGGCACAAGGCACAACACAAGTGATACTACGCTCACACTCTCTCTATTCCAATTTAATAAATTGCGTACGGATATATAAGCTAGGATAGCTATAACAATCACCTGATTGTGTGGATTTGAAAACCATAAAATAGTAATTCGTTTTAACAATTTTTTAACTATGCATTTTGCCATTATTATCCAACATTTGATGGCTCCTTCTCATCAGAAACTTGGCCGTCCTCTCCAATCATAACACAAAGCCCTTTATAACGTAATTATTTAAATATACTATTGGGATTTAATAGTGGAGCAAACTTAGTAATATGTATGACATAGATAATAAAAAAGTTAGAGCATTGAAATATTGATTGATATGTTAAAGATAATTTGCTTTTTTATAAGATTTATTTTAAATTTTGATTAAAAATTTTTATTATGTAGAAAGTCGTACACCTATTGATAATGGGTATATTTAATATGTTTTTAATACTTAATCAGTTTTGTATGGACAAGATTAAATATTGTTGGAATATTCTTAGTGGTTTCAATAAATTAATGGTTGTGATTTCAACCACTAACTTTCTCACTATTATAAAGATATCCGTTTACATGTTTATTTTTTTACTTTTACTTAATCATATTTAAAATTTACTATGATGGCTAGCTGATTGCCACCTCTATGTGATAAACTTTTTATTTTCTAAAGAGCCCAAATTTATCAGCCACAATTTTTACTCCAACTATTATTTAGGATTTCCCTACCTAGAACTTTTACCGCATCGGTTATTTAATGCACAGAGCTCTGCGATTATTTAATGCCCAAAACTCGATTATTTCAGCCTTCACCAGCCACCAGTGACTTGTGGCTGTGCTAGTTATAAGATTAATTTAACTGAACTTACTCTTTTAACATTTTTTAAATTTTTTGTTATTTTTATTGATCTTAACAAAATTTAAATGTAAATTTATAATAAATTTTTTATGGAAATAGTTAACATTGATGTCTATATTTCCTCTTTTAAATCATAGTTTCCTATTGAAAAAAAATAGAAAAACTAATTTTTCATTTTTAAAATTAAGTAATTAAATCATTACACAAAGGACTTCTATGATATGAAGAACAAAAAATTATTATATAAAGATTTCCGACTTTTCATATATCAGTGACTAAAATAACTAGAATATGATACTATAAGTTTCGTCTTCCTGTACCGCTTATACTGATACTTGCACCTTGTAGGTTGCAATATGGACTGGTTCTTCTTATCTTCTCAATGTTCATCCTGTTCTCTAATTGATATTTTCGATGTTCAACTTGATTTTTAATTAATGTTTCTAAGTTTTTAATTAATGTACATTTGATTGTACGTAGGGTCTAAAAATAAAGCTCGTTCCTGGTGACTCTCCAGGAACTGTTACTGCTTCCTATGTAAGACCTTCTCGTTTATATAAGATGATAATAAGTGGAGAAAAAAACCCTTAATTCATCGACCACTAATGAATTAATTATGTTTTTTCAGATGAACTCCGACACAGATACGATCCGAGATGAATTAGACTTCGATCGGGACAGCCATATACAGTCCAAATCATTATCTACACTCATGGCAAGGGTAACCGAGAGCAGAGAATAAACCTCTGGTTCGTTCCTTCTTTAGCGTTTCACTCTATTCTATGGAACCACTACCATATCGTGTAAGTCTAATTCGAAACGTTCTTCAGATTGATTGATTTATTAGCAATTCTGAAACTCAGTATTAAGCTCAAGGTAATGGCTAATTTATACTGCAGATTCATTGTGGACGACACCCCTATTAGGGTATTCAAGAACAACGAAGCACAAGGGATCCTTTACCCTAAGTCTCAGCCGTTGGGAATCTATTCGACTCTGTGGAAAGCCGATGACTGGGCTACAAGAGGGGAGGGGAGTGGAGCAAAGCACCTTTTTATGCTTATTATACCGATATCCACATTGAAGAAGGAGGTAGGGTAAGTCACATTCAAGGAGGAGGTAGGGTAAGTACGGTAGAGTAGATCAGTTAATTAGTTGTATGGAGGAGGGTAGGGTATGTACTTAATTAGTTGGGTGGATCGGGTAGGGTAGGGTAGGGTATGTACACCTTAGTAGTCAATTTGATGCACAAAGGGGGAGGGGGTAGGGTATGTACAATTTCCCAGGGGGTTAGGGTATGTACACCTTTGGAGGGGGTAGGGTATGCACACCTAGGTATACTTTAGGAGTCAATTTTTTGGGGAGTAGGGTATGTGCACTTTAGTAGGCTTTAGGAGCACATATAGTTAATTCAGGGATGGAGGTAGGGTATGGACATCTTCTTAGGTCAATTGCAGTGAATTCTCCTATACCGGTAGGGTATGCATACCTCTAGACTTTAGAGTCCTTATCCCACAAACAAGGAGGTCTCATACACCAATTTTTGTTGTGACCAACATTCCCTATTTTATATCACCATTCTATAATGTATATTTATTTCATTTTAATAGTATTTTTTTTAATCATGGGTGGTGACCTTAAAATTAGATTATTATTATTAATATTATGATCAAGTATAGTGTTGACCAACATTCCCTATTTTATATCATCATTTTATAATGTATATCTATTTCATTCTAATATTATTTTTCTTTAGGTATGAGAATTTATAGTTAAAGTGATTTTATTTAAGCTTAGGAAAATGCAAAACCTACCTACATCCTAATCATTCAACATATTTCATCCTAATATTATTAAACTCTATATGTAGATCTTGAGTAGACTTAATGATTAAAAACATGTTTCCTCCTTAAAAGTCACATGTTCAAAACCAAAGGATAGTAAAATATGTACATGTTGATTGATTAATATTAACTTGCTCCCCATACAAAAATGTTTCCCTACCAATTAAACTATAACCCCGATTATGTGAATTGATTAATATTGACTTGCTCCCCATACAAAAGTGTTTCCCTACCAATTAAACTATAACCCCAATTATGTGGTGTGTTCATAGGTTGTATAGATATAGTATTACCCTACAGAATGTCGTGATTTTAGGTGCATGAATATATTATCGCACACAATAGAACAAGTTAAACTTAGGGTTATAAATAGTATACATTATTTTGTAAAATAATTATGGCCATAATTGTATTAGAGAAAAAGAGGACACGAGATTACACTACAAAATAAATGGAGATTTTAATTTATTTATTTTTTAAACAACGTAGATTTAGAGGGAAGCATTTTTTTCCAAGTTTTTTTTATTTTTCTTCATTGATATAAAAGTGGAACATGGTTTTGCAATATGTTATATAGAAAAATGTATCTATATTTTTCTTCATTGATATAAAAATGGAACATGGTTTTGTAATTAGTTATATAGAAAAATGCACCTAAAGAACATATCTAATTTTTAAATAAGTCAAGAGAGTAACCAAATTTGATAAGAAAAAAAGTGAGCCCATTGTTTTGTTTTACATGGTTAAGTTTTTGTTTCATGTATTTCTTTTCTAATTTCCTTTCTCTCATGCGATGAGTGTTTGTTTAAAAATATCAACCAAAGAGAGAGTCCAAGGATCTATGTTTTCTTTTCCTAAAGTGCCCCCTCTGCTATTGAAACTACCTTTTCATTAGAGAATTATCGATATATCACTTTCTTCCATTTCCCTCACTTTAGTGTGTCCATCCTCATAGTAATGATCTTCCATAGCATTCTCTTTTGCATTATTGTGTCCATCCTCATAGTAATGATATTCCATAACATTCTCTTTTGCATTCTTGTGTTCATCCTCTTCATCAAGATCTTCCAAAGCCTCATATTCTACATTTTTAGTTCATCCTCCTCTTTATGATATTTTGGAGACACATCTTTTGAGTTAGTTCTCACTTAATACCTCAAAATGATTTGCATGTATTTTATGTAATGAAACAATTTCTTTGGATGGGTTAGGTTTAGCCATTAGATGTTTAAGCTTATTTCTATTAACTGTTTACATTACTTCTTTAGAAAAAGATCTTCCAATGTGGCCATAAATCATGACAAGGGTTGCTCTTGAATATGAGATACTCATAGTCCTAGTTCCTAGAGATGACACCATCCATCCAGGATTAGTTTGATGGCTGGAGGAAGCCCTGTTTCTAAATCTAGTTCATTGCAAATTCATGCAATGACCATTGGCATGTCTTCGAAAGGGATTTGTGAACCTTTTGAGGTTGCTTCCTATGATTTGGAAGGTTGAATCATTCCATAAGATAAGTGTAAAAAATGGGAAATGAACTCACACTAACATTGTCTTAAGAATGTTCTACCATAGATTAAAATTGAGTGTCTAATAAATCATATACAACTTTTAAGAATCAAATATTTCTGAACCACTTTTAAACATTAAGTCTTTTCTTCTTTTTTTTATTAAAATAGAAAGACAATTTAATCTTATCCATATATACAAATGTTTATTAATCCATAATTCAAAAAGACCCATTATTCTTCCATTAAGAGCTTTATGAATCTATCCCATAAACCTCCCAACCAAATCTTTCTTCATGAAGAGGAAAGCCTTCGATGGAAGAAAGATTTTTTCCTTGCAAATCACAAGCCTTCTAACTTAAGGTGGGATTCATGCTTAGATTCCTTTACGAGGAGAGATGGAATTTGTGATTTTCCTTGTAAACCTTGAATAATCGTGGTCCATGGTAGAGAAGTATCGAATTGGAGATTTGGTCACTTGAGTCTAGACCCTAGTTAAAAGTACATAGTATTATATAAGTTATTAAAATGTTATTGATTCACATGATAGGATTTTAACATGCCCCCATATCTAATATGCAAATGTACTTGTGTTTATGAATTGGTATTATCTTAACACTCTATAAGAATAATTGGTACATACGAGAGTAAAGATAATAATTGGATCAATGTTGTGAGATACAATGCAGACATGATATCTAGTGAGAAGGATGTAACAATGAGAAGAATGATCTCGAAGAAAATGGATATTGTTTTTTTTACATAAAATTAAAATAAATTTATAATTATATATATAAAAGAAAGATAAGATTATATATATATATATATAATTTTTTTTTGGATGTCATAAAAACTTAATTTATGTACACATATTTTTTTTAAAGCAAGAATGAGAAAGTTAATGATCAAGTGAAAAGGTTAATCATAAAGTTTGAGAAGTATGGTCATAGTGGTAAACATTAACATACATGTAGTAGGATATATATTCTTTATCCAACTTAAAGTAAAATTGAATTGTTGTATTTTTATTTTCTTCAAATTCAAAATTGTTGTATTTTTATTTTCTTCAAATTCAAATTTAATTTAATTTTAAAGTGTTTATAAGTTTGTATATGTTTTTTTATTATAATTAAATAGTATTAAAAAATATTAAAATGAATTGTGTTTTATTTTTAAATGATTTTGTAAATTAGATGATCTAGATTTATGAGTGGAACAAAATGAATAACAGATTAAATATCATAATATAGATATATGGAGAACAACAATAGATATCTGGAGAACAATAACTTTTATTGAATATATAAAATAAGTTGAAATTGTAAAACTACAGAACTAAAACAACTTGCTCAAATGGTGGTAACTATCTCTGAGATGAGATGTGGCTGCTATGCGCATCCATCTGTTACAATGAGGTTCTAGAGGTCTTTTTAACATTACTCGTGAATGTCAAAAACCTAGACATCTAAAAACCTAACCCTAGGAGATGAAGCGACAAAAGTTATGTGGGCCCCGATGGATAAGTTGGTACCTCAACTTCCCAGGGTCGTAACTTTTGCATACGACCTCCGTTTTAGGCGTGTGATAGCCCGTTGGAAAGGTCTTTTCAAGAAATACACATCATTTTGTTAAAATCTAAATATGTTTACAGTTTGACTGTGGAAAGCCAAAAAAACATTGTTTAGGGCCTCAAAACGACCCTCAAAGTACATAAAGATGCATGCATATGAAAACCTCGAAAATAAGCCAGTTGGAATAGGTGGGAGGCCACCAATGTCCACTTGGATGATGTGTAGGACTTCAGGACAACCCCGTAAGTGCAAAACCCACAATTAAAAAGAAATGTTATCATTATGTGTTGAACTAAAAATTGTCAAGATGAGCCAGTTGGAATAGGTGGGTGACCACCAATATCCACCTGGGTCAGTTCTCCCCCCTTAGGAATCAATGGTCTCCAATTTTTTGAGTTCCCCCATCAGGTGAGGAAACTTCTGTTGAATTTGGCCTCAGGTGAGCCACTTACCTTGGTGCAGGAGCTTCCCTGCCTTGACAACTCAATAAAGTTGGATCCTTTGCTGGCGTGTTCCCTTGACCTGTGTGTCCACTATATAATCAATTGATGCCTATTCCATACAATCAGGGTTGATCTCTGTTGGTGATAATTGTTTTGTGATATCTTCCATGTCCAATAATGGTCGAAAATATGGTTGAAAGAGGTCCACATTGAACATTGGGTGCAAGCCAAGGAAGGGTGGAGTGTTGAGCTCAAAACCATTGCTATTCACATCCTTGGTGATAGTGTAAGACCCATAACGAAGTGGGTAAAGCTTCCAATGGGGCCCTGTAAGGTTCTCTTTCTGCAAATGTAACCAGACCTTGTCTCCCACTTGAAACTAGTGCGGTACCTGGTGTTGATCATGGCACTGCTTGTAATTAGCATTGACTTTCTGAAAAATCTCATGGACCTATTGGCGGATGTGTTGAATCTGATCAATGAATCTGGTGGCTTTGTAGGAATCAAACTGAACATGGGAAAGTTATGCTTATGTGTTTGCAAGAGGTAGTGCAACATCAATGGGACCTAAGGGTTGGAATCTCAACCCCACCTGAAATGGCCTATGGTTGGTGGAGCTATGGAGGGTTATGTATTAGTTGTGTTGAATATATTGAATGCTATCATCCCATGTACATGGATTCT
The DNA here is from genome assembly GCA_032191745.1 of Picea mariana. NCBI lineage: Eukaryota > Viridiplantae > Streptophyta > Pinopsida > Pinales > Pinaceae > Picea > Picea mariana. The sequence continues at coordinate 16,613 of JASDQU010739007.1, read as the reverse complement.
TAGAGTTTTACATTCGAAGGATGTGCACAATCATCCGATTGACGACCTCTATTTGGCCATCATTTTGGGGGTGGAAAGCAGTGGATTTAGTGGGCTTAGTGTCCAAAAATGACCATAGAATCAAGCAAAATGTGATGAGGAACTTGCTATCCCGATTTGAGGTGATGGTCTGTGGTATCACAAAATGGAACCACACCCATTCGAAGAAGACATTAGTAATATATGTCGTTGTGATGGTTTTATTGTAGGCTATGATAATCGCCATCTTTAAAAACCGATCAACCACCACAAATACACAATCATTGTTGTGCTTGGTGGACAGAAGGCCAGGCATGTAATCCATCGAGATGGATTCCTAAGGCCTCTCGGGAGTAGGAAGAGGGGTGTATAAGCCTTGCTTCTTGTTTGATGGATTATAAATGGCACAAGAAATGCAATATCTGATATACTTGTTGATGTCTTGTCGAGGTTTTGGCCAATAATTTTTTTTTTCTGTAGAACGACCATAATTTTTTCCACTCCAAAATGTCTTTTTATTCCACTGTAGTGAGCCTCCCAAATAATCTTTGCACGCTTACTTGTGGGAACACAGAGGTGGCCCAAATGGCATAATAGTCCATCCTGGATGTGAAAATAAGTGACATTTGTTCTTGTATCCAAGAGATGATAGGTGGTGGCGAAGTTAGGGTCACACTGATAAACTTGGGGCCACTCAGATGCCTCATGCTCACATGAATGGAGAATTATGGTGAGTCCAACAATGAGAGGGTGACTAAGCCAGTCAACGACACAATTTGTGCTCCCTGTTTTATACTTGATGTTGAGATGGAACTGTTGTAGGTATGTGGACCAGTTTTGATGGAAGTCATTTTGCAACTTTCCTGTGTCTGTATGAATTGTAGAGGCTTGTGATCAGTGTGTATGATTGTCTCCTTTCCCAGAATGTAATGTTTCCACTAACGTCATGCTTTCACAATGGAATACATTTCTTTGTCATAGGTGGGGTATTTCTGGACAATATCTAAAAGTGTCTCACTATGATATGCTACTGGATGACCATGCTGAGTGAGAACTACACCTACAACATAGTCGAAGACATCAGTCTCAATCTCGAACAGTTATTGCAGATTGGGTAAGGAGAGTATTAGAGATGAGCACAAGCAATGCTTCATATCATCAAATGCTTGTTTTTGTGCCTATCCCCATGTGAAATGATGCAAAAACGTGGAGCAAGACCTATCAGCATCTAGGAATCTGTACGAGACCTCAACGCTGACATTTGCAGTCGATATTTTGAAATCTGCCTTAACTCATCACTGAAAAAAAATCTTTTCAGGCACGCTTGAGTGATCGCGAGCAAAGTGGGAGTTTCCACTCTGGCTCTAGAATGCGACTAGACTAAGGTAGCCATAGGTTAGTATTGATGTAGACAAGTAGCCAGGGGAAAACCCTAAGAGCCCTCTGAGATAAATAGAGGTTTTGTACGCCCAAATGAGGCTAGCTGCAGATTAGATAATTGCAATTTTGATAGTTGCAAGTTAGGAGGAGATTTTTGGGTTTTCAGTTTTTGTTTTGATTTTAGTTGTAGCCATTTTTCACTTTGAATATAACAAAGGAAAATTGACCCAATGCATGTTGTGGACATTGTTTGTGATTCTTTGTTATTATGCTTTCATGAATGAATGAATGAATTTCGTTATGAATAGATGGAACTGTGAATGTGAGAATAAGTTTCAATTGTTTCTCTTCTGTTGAAGTGGTGCAAGGTGTGCACACAGAACACAAGGAGTGTGTTAACAGGACCTGTCTCGATTCTGAAGTTCATAAGAGATAGCACGAAAATTTGCCTTTGCAAGGAACGAAAGCTACTGGTGCAAGGTGTGCATAGTCATCTGCAAGAATTTGAACCTTGCGTAAACATTTGGTGCAAGGAGTGCACAGGTCCGAGATTCGACTAGGTGTTGAAGGGACTTTGCAGAAGTCAAAGAACCAAGAACGGAGAATGCCAGGAGGGCGAGAGGAATTTCTCTTCAAGAAATCCTTCAGATCCGAGTTATTTAAATCCATGAAATGCAAGGAGTGCATGGTAAGTCGAAGTCTTCACGAGACCAAGCTCAAAAGGGATAACGCTTTTTATAAGTGTGGACAAGATCCAAGAAATGGACTCATGGGAAGGATCAAGGCCGAAACCTTTGAATCCTTTGAAAATATTCTAAGTATGAAGAAAGCGCAAAGGGGGAAAGATCTTAGTCATTGGGTCTGAGCACAAAAGAATCCTAGCCACCCGATCAAGGTAAAGTGCACCAACGATCAATTTTGAAAGTACACAGGAGGAGAGGGGTTACGAGATCCCGAAATCATCGGAACCCCCATCAAGGGGGACACATGGTGAGAGATTAGAGTTTCACTTACTCGTGACTCAGGGAAGTCAAAGTCAGGGTTATAAGAACTCACGAATCACAAAATCACGATTTGATCATAGTCGTTGATTAGAGGAGGAAGTTAGACCATAGATCTAGTCTTGTTAGTAGTTCACAAATCGGGATATCAGAAGTAGGAGTTCTGGGAACTCACGAAATCCGAGTTCGCAATTTGATCTGAGTTGTCAGATCAAGGATAGATCTGGATCGTTGGTTTCCCAGGGGGTTATCGAGAGTTCAGACCTTGGGAGGATGGAGGTGAATCCCATCGGGAGTCCCTGATACATGAAATTACGATGCACTTGAAAGATTGACCCACGGTCATAGTGAAGGGTCATAATGGTGAAGGAGAATAGAGAGGCTAGCATGCACTAGGCTCCTGTTGGGATTTCAGAGGTTGGGAGAGTTGGGGTGACTCACATGCAAAGACCCGATATGAAAATTCGCGTTGCGCCTTTTGATTAGAGGAGTGGTCATAGTCATGGTCACGTAAAGGAAAGGGCTTAGACAGAGAAGAGCTAGCAACCGTTTGGAATTGAGATTTGAACAATGCTCAGGAGAGGGCCCACGGGTCTCATATCACCTGCGTCTTTGGAGAAAGGACCTGTGTAAGTGGGTTTGGGTTCTAGAAGAGACCCAAAGATTCAATCAGACACAGTTTATTGATTGATCCTAGACCGGGAGGTCGCACAGCCCTTAGGAGAGAAGGGGGGGCTGGATCAAGTGGTATCAGAGTAGAAGTTTTTCTTGCAGACAATAGGAAAAGGAGAGGAGACAGAAGAAATTGAAGTTGTACTCTGTGTGTGATAGACAGTCAACACAATGCCACCAAGGAGACGAGTGGAAGCACCTTTATCCAATCGAGCTATAGAAAGGGAGATGCGAGAAATTCATGCAATATTAGAGGTGATGGAGGTAGTGCAGAGACGAGCACCTGATGATGGATACATTAGCGATGCAGAGACTGAAGAAGTAGAAGCCGAAGAAGCTACATGAGAGGATGTTGTCGAAGAACACTTGCTGAGAGAAGTTTTTATATTGGGAGGAAGAGCCAAGATAGAGGTCCCAATGTATGAAGGAAATTTAGATGTTGAAGAGTTGTTGGATTGGATAAGATCCATGGACAAACATTTCAACTATGAAGATGTCGATGAAGAGAGAAAGGTGAAATAGGCTATCACCAGGCTCAAAGGAAATGCAAAACTGTGGTGGGATGAACTGCAGGCTAAGAGGAGGAGCTAAGGAAAACAAAAGATAAAGAGTTGGGAAAGAATGGTAGCCAAGATGAATGCTAAGTTCATGCCGAAAGATTATCAGATCAATCTGTTCAGGAAAATGCAGAACCTGAGACAGAAAGGGATGACATTTAAGGAGTACACAAAGGATTTCTATAGGATGAACATCAGAAATGGACAAAGAGAGAGAGATGAATAAAAAGTAGTCAAATATATAAATGTCCTAATATATGAAATTCAAGATGAGCTCTGCATGATGTTAGTAAGAACGCTAGAGGATGCTTATCAGTTTGCGCTGAAGGCGGAGGAGAAGTTGGTCAGAAAACAAAGACAACGAGGAAGAGGCAAAGGCCCAATCCCAACTAGAGGTAAGGGAGTTACACATGACAGGTCACATAAGTCTAAGGATGAGGCTGAAAAACCACACGGTCACTCGGAAAGAGGAGAAAATTCCCAAGGAAGATAGGGTGGTGGAAGAAGTTCTTGTAGAGGAAGAGGAAGAAGAGGAGGAGGAGAAGTTAGATGCTATGCCTGTGGAAATATAGGGCACATGTCTTGGGAATGCCCCGAGAAAAATAAAGAAGGAAGAGGTGAAGCTCACATTTCAGAAGCACAAAGAAGAGAAGTTGAAGAAGAAGGAGTAGAGGATGGAAGATCCCTGATGTTGAGGAAGGTTCTCTTAAAACCAGAGGTAGAAGTTGAAAGGACAGTTCAGAGGAATAGTCTCTTCAGAACATATTGCAAGACGAAAGACAAAGTATGAAAGGTGATAATTGACAGTGGGAGTATTGACTACTTAGTATCCACAGAGATGGTGGATAAATTGGAACTAGAGACAACTGCATATCCGAAGCCATACAAAGTCTCATGGTTGCAGAAAGGACATCGGGTAATGGTTACTAAACAATGCTTGGTTTAATTTAAGATAGGAGGATACAGAGATGAAATTATGTTTGATGTAATTCCCATGGATGTATGCCATATTTTGTTGGGCATACCATGGTTGTTTGCCAGGAATATCATTCATGATGGGAGGAAGAATACATACACCTTAGAGAAGAATGGTAGAACACACATGTTTTTGCCAATAGAGGAGAAGAAAGTGAAGGAGGAAGCCAACACAAACATTCTTTTCATGAGTGGGAAGGAAATCCTGAAAGAATTCAAGAAAGAACAAGAGATGTAGTTTGTTGTGGTGAGGAAAACGAGAGTTATCCTTACAAGTACTTCAATGGATGATTTTTCTGAAGAAGTTAAGGAATTGTTGGATAATTTTCTTGACATAGTGGTGGATGAGCTGCCTAACTCATTACCACCCATCAGAAGTATCAGCCACCATATTGACTTGATACCATGAGAAAGCATGACAAATAAAGCAACATACAGATTGACACCTCGAGAGAATGAGGAAGTGAAGAACCAAGTCCAAGAACTATTAGACAAGGGTTTGGTCAGAGAGAGATTGATTCCATGTGAAGTACCAATTGTATTGAGTCAAAATAAAGATGGAGGATGGAGAATGTGTACAGACTCAAGAGCCATTAACAAGATCACCATCAGGTATAGATTTCCTTTACCAAGAATGGATGATTTAATGGACTGTTTAAGTGGAGAAAATTTACTTTCTAAGATAGATTTGAAAAGTGGATATCACTAGATTAGAATGAGGGAAGGTGATGAGTGGAAGACATCATTTAAGACAAATTAAGGTTTGTATGAGTGGCTTGTTATGCCATTTGTATTAACAAACGCTCCGAGCACTTTTATGAGGCTGATGAATGAGATACTAGAAGATTTCAATGGCAAGTTTGTGGTTGTATATCTGGATGATATATTGATCTTTAGCAGGAATAAAGAGGAGCATTTGAGGCACCTAACGCTAGTTATGAGGAGACTATAGCAGGAGAAGTTGTTGATAAATTTGAAGAAGTCCTCTTTTGTGAAGACAAAACTCATTTACTTGGGTTTTTTGATCTCTTCAGATGAACCGAAGATGGATCCAGAGAAGGTGAAAGCAATCAAAGAATGGTCATCACCAAAGATTATGTTTAAGGTAAGGAGCTTCCATGGATTAACAAGATTCTATAGAAAGTTCATCAGAGACTTCAGTGGAATTTGTGCACTAATGATGGATATAGTAAAGAAGAAGCACAAGTATTTTAAATGGATAGAGGAAGCCGAGAGGAGCTTCAATATAATGAAGGAGAAAATAACAGAACGACCAATTCTCATCTTGCCGAATTTTGAAAATACATTTCAAGTGAGATGTGATGCAAGTGGAGTTGCAATTGGAGCAGTTTTGACCAAGGATAAGAGACCTATTGCCTATTTCAGTGAGAAGATGAATCAGACCAAGAGAAAATACTCCACGTATGATAAGGAGTTTTATGCCATAATTCAAGCCTTGAATAAGTGGAGACACTACCTTGTCCCACATGAATTTGTCTTGTATAGCGATAACTAGGCTTTACAATTCATAACCAGACAGGAAAAATTGAACCAGGGGCATGTGAAATGGGTTGAGTTTATGCAGAATTTTACTTTTCTCATAAAACATATTGTTGGGAATGCTAACAAGGTTGCTAATGCATTAAGCATGAGATGTTTGATTGTGCAGGAATTTCAGGTGAAGACCTTGGGGTTTAAACACCTTAAGGACATGTATTGTAATGATACAGATTTCAAAGAAGCTTATGAAGCATGTGCAAATCCTGTGCTGAGAGATAGAAGCCAGTGGACAGAGTACATGATTCAAGAGGGATTGTTGCTGAAGGGAAATTAGTTGTGCATACGAAAATGATCAATGAGGGATAACCTTTTGAAGGAAAAACATAGTGGAGGATTGACTGGACATTTCGGCCATCATAAAACATTTGCACAGTTGAGAAGTTCATACTATTGGCCAGGTATGAGAACAAAAGTGATAAAGTTTGTGAACGGATGTAGAATCTGCCAAGATGCAAAAGGGAAAAGACAGAACACTGGATTGTATCAACCATTTCCAATACCATAGAGGCCTTGGGATGCAATAAGCATGAATTTTGTGTTGGGACTACCAAGAACACAGAGGATTCGATTCCATATTTGTGGTGGTGGATAGATTTTAAAATATGACACACTTTATCCCATGCCAGAAGACCAGTGATGCAACACATGTTGCAAATATATTTTTCAAGGAAGTTGTAAGACTTCATAGCCTACCTAGAAGCATTGTCTCAGACAAAGACACAAAATTTGTTGGTCACTTTTGGAGAACACTGTGGAATACGTTAGGGACATAAATTTCCTTCAACTCAGCTTATCACCCTCATACAAATGGGCAGATTGAGGTGGTAAACAGAAGTTTGGGAAACTTGTTGAGGAGTCTAGTTACTAAACACCATAACCAGTGGTATCACATTCTGTCGCAAGCATAATTGGCATACAACGACTCACCAAACAGGAGCACTCGAAAGAGCCCATTCCATATATTGTATGGAATGAAACCCGGGGGAGTATCTGAGTTGAGAGAATTGGAACAGAGTGAGATCAGGAGCGCTGGAGAAAAAGATTTTGCTGAAAAAATGTAGAGGCTCCATAGCCAGATCAAAGGAGAGTTGCAGAGTTCTAACCATGAATATAAGTGCAGAGCTGGTCAACACCATAGAGAACTTCAATTTGAATTAGGAGATCAGGTTTTGGCACATCTCAAGAAAGAAAGGTTCCCTAGGGGAACATATAACAAGTTAAAGATGAAGAAGATAGGACCATGTAAGATCTTTAGGAAGTTTGATGAAAATGCCTATGAGATTGAGCTTCTAGCTGATGTGGGTATATCGCCCATATTCAATGTTTCAGACCTGTATCCTTACAAGAAATATGACACCAAGGGATCAGAAGATCAAGAAAAGATCCAGTGGGAAAAACAAATGCCTATAGCAGAAAAACCACAAATGGAGAAGATTGTTGATAAAAGGATTAGAAAAAAGACCAGGAGGAAGACCTATTTTGAATATCTGGTCGAGTGGAAGGTACAACCAATAGAAGATGCCAGTTGGGAAAATGGATCTAATATCCATAAGCATGGAAAATCAGTGCAGGATCTCATGGACAGGAGTCCACGAATTTTTGTCAAGGGGAGTATGATGTAGGAGAACCTCCAGCAAGCATGTGGAGCAAGACTTATCAACATCTGGGAATATGTACGAAACTTCAACGCTAGCACTTGCAGCCAATATTTTGAAATCGGCCTTAACTCAACGCCGGAAAAAAATCTTTTGAGGAATGCTTTACTGATCACAATTGAAGTGGGAGTTTCCACTCTGGCTATGGAATGCGACTAGAGTAAGGTAGCCATAGGTTAGGTTTTGATGTAGACAAGTAGCCAGGGGAAAATCCTAAGAGCCATCTAAGATAAATAGAGGTTTTGTACGCCCAAATGAGGTTGAATGTAGATTAGATAACTGCAAGTTCGATAGCTGCAAGTTAGGAGGAGATTTCTGAGTTTTCAATTTTTGTTTTGATTTCAATTGTAGCCATTTTTCACTTTGAATATAACAGAGGAATATTGACCCAATGCATGGTGTGGACATTGTTTGCGATTCTGTGTTATTATGCTTTCATGAATGAATGAATGAATTTCATTATGAATATATGGAACTGTGAATGTTAGGATAAGTTTTATTTGTTTCTCTTCTGTTGAATTGGTGCAAGGTGTGAACATAGAATGCAAGGAGTGCGTTAACGGGATCTATCTCGATTCTGAAGTTTAGAAGAGATATCATGAAATGTTCCCTTTGCAAGGAGCGCAAAGAGACTGGTGCAAGGTGTGCATATTCGTCCACAAGAATTTGAACCTTGTGTAAAGATCTAGTGCGAGGAGTGCACAGGTTGGGGATTCGACTAAGTGTCAAAGGGACTTTGCAGAAGTCGAAGAACCAAGAAAGGAGAATGCTAGGAGGGCGAGAGGAATTTCTCTTCGAGAAATCCTTCATATCTGAGTTATTGAAATCCCTAAAATGAAAGGAGTGTGCGATAAGTCAAAGTCTTCATGAGACCAAGCTCAGAAGGGATAACACTTTTTATAAGTGTGGACGATATCCAAGAAACAGACTGACAGGAAGGATCAAGGTCGAAACCTTTGAATCCTTCGAAAATATTCTATGTCTAAAGAAAGCGCAGAGGGGAAAATATCTCAGTCGTTGGGTCTGAGCGCAAAAGAATCGTAGCCACCCGATCAAGGTAAAGTGCACTAATGATAAGATTTGAAAGTACACAGGAGGAGTGGGGTTACGAGATCCCAAAATCATCGGAACCGTCCATCAAGGGGGACACGCGGCGAGAGATCAACATTTGACTGACTCGTGACTTAGGGA
>JASDQU010739006.1:220743-233530 GCA_032191745.1 Picea mariana | reverse complement strand
CTTTTTTAATTATAGGTTATAAGCAGGAAACACTAAGGTTGGTAATAGGATTAGTTTAATTTTCCATTGGTATTATGTTGGTTAAGGTTACGTTAGTTAATGGTAGAAAGGTTATAATAGTGATATTAAAGTAGGACAAAGGGATAATTAGGTTTAAGGTCAGATTCGAATATAAGGTTAAGTCAAAAAAGTTTTGTCAGTACTAGAGCTAAGAGTGTAAGGTTTAATAATGTTTTCTTTCCCGAATGAGCGGGATCCAACTGTCACTAATCTATAGGCCATTGTCCCTATTTAGGTTATCGGGATTTTTGATGATTTCGATAGCCTCTCTAATTCGTCTTTTAAGGAGATGGTCTTCTTTAGCTAGGATTCTCGTGTCTTCCAGGCGTATATGATGCTTAGTTTTGAGAGAGTGTTCCGCTAGTGCTGAGGTGCAAGCTCGTTCATTTTTTATGTCAACACTATGCTCTTTAATCCTCGTGCTGAAAGAGCAGCCTGTTTCTCCAATGTAGCACTTGCCACATGAGCAATCTATTCTGTACACCCCTTTGAAATTGTGTTGGTCAAGCTTGTCCTTAACGGACCTCATGTTCTGTTTAATGGTGTTAAGTGGTTTGAATGAGGTCTTAATTTCCTTCTTGTTTAGGATTTTCGCGATTTTATCAGTGACTCCTTGGATGTAAGGGAGGTAGGCGGTGAGGCTCGGGGTTTGGTTGTTTTTCTGTTGAGGTTTGTTATTTTCTTTTTCCGGGGCTTTCCTTACTGCATTCTCAATCTCTTTTTCTTTGTAACCTATGTTTCTGAAGACTTTGTGAAGGTGATTTTTCTCTTGTTCTAAGTGTTCCTTATCTGAAATCCTTATAGCTCTGGTGGATAAGGTGTGAAGAATTCCTAACTTTTTGGTTTCGGTGATGATGGGAACTGGCATGTTCACTAGGTATCTCAGTGTATAATGGTTTGTATTCATCTTGAAGTCAGATCCAAGTAGGTAATGTCTGAACTTTTGCAAGGCGTATACCATCACCAAACCTTCTTGTTTTGTCATAGTATAGTTCTACTCTGTAGATAATAACTTCCTGCTAACAAATGCAATTAGGTGGTCTAACTCTCCTTCACCCAATTGTACCAAAACTATTCACAATGTTATCGACGATGCATCCACATGAACATGAAATTCCTTGCTCCAATCAGGAAAAAGTAAAATCAGCGCAGTGACCATCTTCTATTTCAATGTATCCAGACTCTTCTAACCTTTTCCATTCCACTAATACTTAAATTCCTTCTTCAACAACTTCTCCATAGGGGATGTGATCTGCTCATATCCTTTGATGAACTTTCTATAATATCCTATATGACCCAGTGTGGATTTCAACTATCAGACTAAATTTGGTGGTGGAAAATCAAAAATCATGGCTATCTTTACAGGGTCCATTAACAATCATTTTTTACATACCACATGGCCCAACAAGATTCCAAAAGAAGCACAAAAAATGCATTTCTTCATATTCAATGAGATCTGGTATTGCCTAGACTTATACAACATTAAGCGTAGAAGTTAAACATGATCTTTTAATAGACTAAATATTTTCCAATCATCTAGGTACACTTCTAAAAATTTATGAATGAACTCTTTGAAAGTTGCAAAAACTACTCTAAAAAATATCATTGGTGCATTCTTCAACCCAAACGACATAATTGTATACTGGTAACAACCCCATTCTTTTTCAAATATCATTTTATATCGGTCTTCTTGTGCAATCTGGATCTTGTGGTATCCTAAGAATCCATATGTAAAAAAGTAAGCCTCTTGACCCCCTACATTCTCTAATACTTCATCGGTAAAAGGCGTAGGAAAAGGGTCATGTAAACATGCATCGATCAACTTTCTCATATCTATGCATATCTTGATTCCTCCTATCTTCTTGTCTTGGACTACCATTGGGATAATCCACTTTGATTCTTCAACATTTTCTATAATTCCATCCTCTAACATTATGTCTATCTCTACTTTTACCTTCTGCTTATATTTTAGGTCCATTCTATAGGGTCTCTGCTTCACTGATTTGGCATCTGGTTTCAGCAGAATTTTCCTTTCTCCTAATTCTCCAACGGTGGATTTCATCTCTAAGAAATTCATTGGAAATATATCCTGGTAGTCATCACTAGTACATATTGTAAAAATTTCGACGTTCTATTTGTGACGTTGATCCAGATTATTTTCAACACGAAATGAGATCGGAGATATAATAAAGAAATGCACAGAGATATCGCATATATTCAATAATATAATAGAAATATATCATAGATGCAACCATAAACATAGAGATACATTAATACATGATTTCTATGAAAGAAATGTACAGAGACTGTAAAAATACAAAGTGAAAGACTCGCTAGAATGGTGGCAGCTTATCTCTGAGAAGAGATGTGACGGCTACTCGCATTGGCAAGAAGATGATTACAATGAGGCTCTGAAGGCCTTTTTACAATAAACAGGAATGAAAAAAACCCTATACATTCAAAAACCTAACCCTAGGAGATGAAGCGCCAAAAGTCATGTGGGCCCCGTTTGGGTAAGTTAGTACATCAACTTCCCGGGGTCGTAACTTTTGCATACGATCTCCGTTTTAGGCGTATGATAGCTCGTTGGAAAGGTATCATAGAGGAGATTCATTTGGGGAATCAATCATGCTTTTGCATATCATTTAGAACCTATATCTCTAAAAACCTTCATTTAGGCCCTTAAAATGGCCCCAGACCTGCTAAAAATAGTAAATTACCAAAATTGCCAGAAAATTGTTTTGAGCCGGTAATAAAAAGTGGGAGGCCACCGATATCCACCTAGATCAATCCTCCATGCTTAGGAAGAAATGGTATCCATTGCGTTCAGTTCCCGGGGGAGAGGCAAAAGCATTTGTTGGATCTGCATCTTGGTGAGTTGCTTGTATTGTTGGAGACATCGTGCTGCTCAATTTGTGGAAGTATGTCAAGAACCTATTGAGGATGAGGTTGTTCAAAAAGTTGAGATACATGAGAGGACGATGTGCAGAAGGAATATTTTCACTTTGTTGTAGCCTTTTCGGCCTACTTCTGTTGGATAGAAGGTGCTTGGGGCAAGGCTGTAGTGGTTGCAGTGTCCTTTTGTTCTCCTTTTGAACAGATTGTGAAGAAGCTAAATTTTGTAGTATGAGATACTACCTTGCGGCACTTTTTAGGTGGAACAATAGTCGGAACTACCTCTGGTATTCTGTAGAGATGACCCCCCAAAGTAACAATGACACTACGAGGTCGAGACTCTTAAACAACATGGTGCTTCAACATCACAAACATCCAGTGGGGCAACATCACATAATACCTCGTCCTTGAAGGGCTGGATGTCGTATGACAATCGACATTGTTGGCTGACACAGAGATCTCATCCTTGGTGAAGCCACCCGATGTTGTATGGTTGCGGGTGTGGTGTTGTCGACAATCCCAATAGTTTGACGACCTCTGCTGAGATGAGGTTCTTCTAGCTTCTGCTATCAACAATAAAATGTAGTGGGGTCCCCTTCACCCACATCTGTGAATGAAAAAGGAACTCCCCCTCTCCGGGATCTATTGGCTCTTCTGGTTGAATTTTTGCGGTTGCGACAATAGTAGTGGGTTCTGCGTCAATGATCTGTCCTTTACCAGTATTTTCATAATCAGATTCTGAATCCGGGTTTGTCTCCTTGTCTTTGATCTCGACCACCAATGACTGTTTTGAGTGACATTCATCGATGTTGTGCCAGGGGATTTTGTGGAAATCGCACCATTTTCCGATGTCCTTTGTCTTCTCGTGACCCTTCTTTTCCTGTGTCTTGGACTGGTTTTCGGGAGACTGTTTGTTAGGGCTGTCTTTGTCATACTTTGATTGTTGCGGATTTACAGATCTGAAATCCCGTTTGTTCTAGTGCTTAAATTTCTGCTCAATTTTAACAGCATATCGATAAGCAGCACCGAGTGATGAGATATCCAGAAAATCCATTTCAGTTTGGATGTATCTGTGTAGAGCCCCACGGTATTTCAAAACCAAATGTTGCTCGGAGTCTTTGATACCCAGCTTGATACGCAAGGTATGGAAGGTATTGGTGAACTTTGTAAATGCTTGGTCCCTCTCTTGCCACAGTGTGGTCCATCTCATGTACTGGTCCTCATAGTTTCCAACAGGGTAATAATGTTCTTTTACCGCATCCACAAAAAAATCTCAAGTGGGATCGGCCCCATATATTTCAGACTCCTCTGTGGAACTCTACTCCCAATAAGTTTCCCACCAATGTTTGACATGGGGGAGAGATTTAAGGAGTACGAAGGTGATCATTTCTTTGTCGAAAAATTTGTGAACAGAGAAATAACCTTCTAGCATATTTAACCATTTGTCTAGGGCTTCTGCATCTATCTGTCCTTCAAATACAGGAATATCAAAATTAACTTGTACCTTGAAAGGCGAGGTGCCTCCAAAGTGGTTTCTTGATGAAGATGTGCCTGATACTATCGGTAGGCATTTAAGGATGTGGGAAAAATTCTCCATCATTTCATCCCTCTGTCGTGTGAGAGCTTGCTCAAGCAACAGATTGATAGGATCGTCTGCTCCGCCATTTTTCTTTTCTTCCGCCATTGAGGGTTTCTTGGGAATGAGAGAGCGATTTTCTTCAAGATAGACAAGCTCAAGACCCAACTTTCTATACTCATACCTCGTTGGGGACATGCACTAAAAAAATGATCAAGAGCAGCCTGCTCTGATACCACTGATCCGGATTATTTTCGGCACGAAATGAGATCGGAGATATAATAAAGAAATGCACAAAGATATCGCAGATATTCAATAATATAACAGAAATATATCATAGATGAAACCATAAACACAGAGATACAATAATACATGATTTCTATGAAAGAAATGTACAGAGACTGTAAAAATACAGAGTGAAAGACTTGCTAAAATGGTGGCAACTTATCTCTGAGAAGAGATGTGACGACTACTCCCATTCACAAGAAGATGATTACAATGAGGCTCTGAAGGCCTTTTTACAATAAATAGGAATGCCAAAAACCCTAGACATCCAAAAACCTAACCCTAGGAGATGAAGCACCAAAAGTCATGTGGGCCCCGTTTGGGTAAGTTAGCACATCAACTTCCCGAGGTCGTAACGTTTGCATACGATCTCCGTTTTAGGTGTATGATAGCTCGTTGGAAAGGTATCGTTGAGGATATTAGTTTTGGGGGCTCAATCATGCCTTCGGCTATCATTTAGAACCTCTATCTCTAAAAACCTTCATTTRTGCCCTCAAAACGGCCTCGGAAGTTAAAGCCTGCTAAAAATAGTAAATTGCCAAAATTGCCAGAAAATTGTTTTGAGCTAGTCGGAAAAGGTGGGTGGCCATCGATATCCACTTGGATCAGACCTTATGGAAAAAATTGGCCATACTGTTGAAAAATAGAGGAATTTTTTTTWTTTTTTTTCCATATTGCCTGATAACGTCGCAAGTGYGGCATCCTACAAATAGATGTCGCTATTATGACGAAGACGTCGCTATTGAGATGTCATTGGACTGACATCTCTCTTGCCACRTTTGTAAAATAGTCGTCTCTCTTGCCACATTTGTAAAATAGTTGTCTCTCTTGCCACGTTTGTAAAAACCTCTTACTCCCAACACCTATAACCTCTAACTCCATAATTTCTAATTCCTTTAACATTTGGCTTTCAACATTTGACATTCAACATTTTACATGTGTAATTTATAAGACTTAAGCCATAAACCCTAAATCCTAAAATGTATATAAACCATAATCACTAACCCCTATAATTCCTAACACATAATAACTCTAAACACTTAATATATTTAGTAATCATTATTACCCCTCAAACCTAACCCCTATAATCATTATTACTCATTGACCCTAATCCCCATAATGCTTGACCTCTAAACTCTAAACCCATATAATCATAGCTCATGTAATCTCTAATTACTATAACCATGAACCATATAAATAATATAATTCCTCGAACCTAACCCTTATAAATCATAAACCATATAACTCCTAATACCTATAATGTATATCCCATACAACCACTTTACCCGTAACCCCAAGTACCTATAATCTCTTTAAGCTTAAAATTTATAATCATAAATCTAAACCCATATTACATATAACTCATATATCCCTTAACCCTTATAGACCATATCCACATCACTCCTAACCCCTAAATATTGAAACCCCTAATTGTTGGAGAAACAGGATTGCAAAGCAATAAAATAAAAAAAAATAAAAAAATAAAATACAGAAGATACACAATACAATAGAGACACAGATATACGTGGTTCACCCAGTGTGGGCTACATTCACCAAAGAAATTGCCAGGTCCTTCCTTTATTATTAGCCAACATTTGAAGGGATACAACCTACAACAAACCCTTTGTAACTTCCTCTTCTTTTTTCCACAGTCTCCTATCTCAGAATATGATATTCGCTCGCATACCTAGCCGCAATACATTTCCCTCATAAGAGAGGGTTTCCTTCTAGGGAAAAAAACCCTAACATAACTTCTACCATTAGATCTGCGACCTTATAATGAATGGTCCAGATTTACAATGAAATTACAATATAATTTTACAAGGTAGGGTAACCCCCCCTGCACTCCCCCACGTGGATGAGTGTACATTCTTCTGGGGTGTAAAGTCTTCATGGGGTATAAGCACGGATGAAAACAAAGACCTATAAATCAGAAAGATAATCAGGCTCCACAACCAACACTAATCCCTATAACAATTAACTATCATAAACTATATATCCCCTATCCCATATGAACCATAATATGTATAACCCTTAAAAACCATAACCCCAATCTTTGAAACCCTAAAATATAACATTTATAGCCCTTAAGAATTGAACGATATAATATACAATACTATAACTCCTAATATTTTCAATAAACCCTATAACCCTAACCCCTAATCCATAACCCATATATCATATTATGTTTATAATCCATACCAAATATAATGCTTATTATAATCATAATAGATATAATGAATAATCTTTATGACCCTTATAATGCTTACATATAAAATATTTCARCCTTARCCCTTATAATCCTTCACACCTAARATTAAACCTTATATCYCTTATCCYTTAACACTRATAAAKCCTAATATAATCCCTAACCAACACAATCATAAATATAAAACCTCAYCACTATAACTCAAACATGAGACCCTTAATTATAATATGAACACCTATCCATCAACCCTTTAACACCTAACCTTAACATGTAATTTATATAACTAAACCTTATAACCTTAGGCCTAATATAATCCCTAACCAACACAATCATAAATATAAAACCTCACCACTATAACTCAAACATGAGACCCCTAATTATAATATGAACACCTATCCATCAACCCTTTAACACCTAATCTTAACATGTAATTTATATAACTAAACCTTATAACCTTAGGCCTAATATAATCCCTAACCAACACAATCATAAATATAAAACCTCACCACTATTCTCTAGAAAGGTTCAGAAGAGGTCCACCCTTTAGGAAAATGTGGATGAGAGGAAGGGAGAGGGGTCATTAAGGTGAATCACTCATCACAATGACGGTGCCCTATAGAAGTCCAGGTCTCTAAGTTTTGAGACATTATGTTGAGGCAACCTATGAGGTAAGAGTGGATCTAAGGGGAATATAGAGGTACATCACCCAATGCTTGTGTCAGAGGGAGTGACTTGATGGTTTTTTATGTTGACCTAGTTTCAAGAGGAGGAGTAATTTTGGTAGGTTGAGGAAGGATATATTGTCTTAAATAAGTGTTGAGTTGAGATGCATCATCTTGTTTAAGATAAGTGCATTGTCAAGTCGTAGTAACTTGGACCAAGGGAGATCATGAGCCTTTTTGGGAAGAAGAAGATTTCTTCTATCGAAGGACTTGACATTCATTCGAGTTGTGAGTGTTGAGATTATGATAGCTGCAGCATTTTTTTGATTTGGGGAAAATGTTAGCATCCATGCTTATGTGATTAGTTCTAGGAGAACTTATATGAGGAGGGGGAGACCTATTTGTCTTACATTGCTTGGGTGGAGGCACATTAGGTGCTAAAGGAGAAAGGATTTGAGGTAAGGTTGGAGGTCTGGCATGGGGAACACATTGAGGAGGGAAGGGTTTCCTAAGAGATTCTTTAAGTTTTACAAATTATACTACTCTTCAAGTTGTCACATGTAGGGCATGCGTTCATCACACATACTACATGAGGTGGAAGGTTGCATGTTTAATTGTTTTGAATAAGAGGGTGTATTTGTATGATACCCTTGGCTAGGGGTAGAAGGGATATGTGGCATGTTGGAAGGAAGTGGTGAGTATCCTCCATGTTTAACTTGGATAATGTAGTAATAAGGGTAAGGATCCCTATGTTATAAGGCTGGGTAGAAATTTATTAATAAGGGAAAGGATCCCTATGTTATGCGGGGTCGGTGCAAGATAACATTTGTGGTGGTTGAATTGGAAGTTCCATGAAATTTCAAGAGAGTTCCAACAAATATTCTACAAATGGAAACAACGACATTTGAGAATGATACGCCCATTATGAACATTGTTGCAAACATGGATGATGTCAAATATTATGTGGTCAGGACATCATACATCCTTGATTCTTGAAACCCTCACATATCATCAAGGTATGTGTCTAGTCTAACCATGTTGAATTTCGACGCATACATGCACAGTTTGAATAAATTTCAATGTTGGCCCCATTCAGCGCTCACTATGTGGGGTCGGTGCAAGATTGCATTTGTGGTGGGTTAATTGAAGCTTTTACGACATCAAATCGACTTGGTAATCCTCGAAGTTGATCCTCTTTCCGTCGGTGTTGCCACCATTGCTACATCGGTATTACGACGCCTGACCGTATCTATTGAAACATCTTAGAATGTCTCTCCCATAGCTAGCACGTCGGAGTTGATTCTCTTACCATCAATGTTGCCACCATTTCCTACATCGGTCATACGGTGCATGGATACGTCGCTCCCAATGCAAACATGTTGGAGATGATCCTCTTAATGTCTGTGGATAGACATTCCCCTACGTAAATCTTACGACGTCTGGGAACATCTCTCCCATAAAAAACACGTAGTGGAGACCGACGAAATGGGACGTCGAAATTCCAATGTCTATGACCTCGTTGTAGTGACGGCTATATGGGGTGTGGACAATCAAATCTGAGATGACACATATTCGCATGAAGCATCCCAATAGAGATGATAGCTATGGCATCGGAAAAGCGACATCATGTCAAATGACGTTTGAGGGGGTCTATTTTTTTTCATTCTCTGGACAATATAAAGTGGCAATTGCGTCAAACATGTCGTCAGAATTTGACCCAAATGTACTAGTGCGTGCAGTTAGTCGACAATATTTTCAACTATTTCCTCACTCCAATAGTCTCCTATATTGGAAAACTTAGGTTTCTCTTTTGTACCAATGTTCACTTTGTGCATTCTTAGGGGCTTTGCATATATGGTTGACTCAAGCTATGGTCCATCTACTACATGCTCCCCTTCGGTCTCTGATATCTGCAAATTTCATGGATATTCCTCGTCTTTGGCTTCTTTTGTGACATTATATCAATGCAAGACCTATTCAACTGTCCTAGTGACTCTAGGCGTACTATACAAAGGTATTGATCCCAACAAGTCCTCTGATGAAAAAATTTTATTCTTGATAACCTACAAGGTTGAGTCAATCAAAGGATTATTATTTTCAAAATTGAATGTTACCTTGAAGTTCTTGGTCAACTCCTCCCATTTTTTTTTCCCTCTACGCACTTCTAGCTCGATGTACCAATTCTTGGGAATTGTGTCTAGAGTATTCACAAATAAGTGAGTCCATTATTGTATTGGTATCGATCTCCATTGAAAAATACACTTTGTAACATGATATATTGAACAACTTAATCCACTATACTTCGACATGATATTTTCATTCTCTATCCCAAATCTTACTTGTAATAACCTTTTGCACAGTTTCCAATCTCGTATGTCATCTTAGTGTGCAATCCACCATCTTGTTGAAGTCACTTTCAGTGCGACATCTAAGGAAAATAGTCTCTATTGATATGGAATATGCATTTCAAACTCATTGATAAAATATTATATAGGTGTTAGTCCACTATACCTTGGAGGTTCAACTATTTCGGTCCCAATCTATCTCGATGTGCAGGTAATTCAAGCACACTTCCTTGTTGATACTTCATGCAGACTTTGATGCAAATTCTTCAGAGTGCCTACTGAGACTAATGCACATGAGCTAATACTCCTCCAACTAAGTACACCTTCGTCTTTAGGATTCACATAATCATCCATTCGTGCAGTCGTATTATATAAATTATCAAGATCTTTTCTATTTGCTAGTTCTACATACCTTTTTCCTTTAGTGAGGTCTAATGGTGATGTGAACTTCAAGTCTTCTACTTCAAATACCGTTTTTATCTTCTTTAGGTCAATTATTGTTTGATTATCAAATTCCCAATCAAGTCCTAACAATTCTAGATATGGTGAACTACCATCTACTTTGTCGATCACTTCAAAGTATGCTACACTGTGCACTCCATCAATATCGGCATTTACTCCTATTAACCTTCTAAATGGGATGATATTATGTTGGTTCAATAATATCACTTGGATAGGAGACCAAATTAGCTTTGGTTGACCCATCATCTCCCATGTATATCTTGGTATAACATTTACCTCAGACCCTAGATCCATAATTATATTTTCCATTTTGTAAGCTCATATCTGTGCACTGATTCGAAATTCCCTATTTGTTCACTTCTTACTATGCACCTGATTAACTTCTCTGTGTACTACATGTTTCTATTTTTCTTGGGCACAGTGGTCAATCATTATGCACAGACTAATCAATGCAAATTTATCCTTCAATAAATCTAAGAAACTTCTTAAAAAGATCTTCAAAGTACTTACCTTATCATTTCATTTCTCAGAATGATCATAGACTATAGGCATATCATATAGTAGTGGTTTATCCACAATGGTGGTGCGATCAAAGTTGATTCTATCCATTCTACTCCCATCAATTATTTTCTTGCTTGTTGGTAATTATCTTTCTCTTTCTTTGGATCAAACAATGGTAATGGCTTTGTTTCTTTCCTTACCCACTGGTGAATACTATTCCCTTGTTTTGTCACACCTGCTCTATTTATCGTTCCTCCATGCGTAACTATTTCTATTCTAGACTAATCATCGTGGTCCTTGGTCGCTATCATCTATATTTTCTAGTTCTAGTTATGGTTTTGGTTCCCTCTTGTCTGCCATTTTGCTATCAGATGATGAAAATATTATGTCGCATGGTCTAATTCTTTGTAGTATGTGCATATTGTGCAAGGATTCGAGAAGTCTCTCACCAAATGTCTCAGTTGATTGAAATTATAACAAATGATTGGTCCTCTTCCTCCTCTACCAAATCCTCCTCGTCCTCGACCTCTATCGAATCCTCCTTTTCCACCCTGATTAAATCCTCTCAGAGTATTAGACTATGGAACACCTCCTTCTTCTCTAGCATTTTCTTCTTTGATTTTGTAAGAATCTGCAGTGTTCTCTCTCATTACGTTGAATGTGCGGCAATCCTTCTCATCATGTCCTACAAACTTGAAAAAATTATAGAACAAATTCTGAGGTGTACTCTGGTACTTCTGCAATAATGGACAAGCAGTTAGATGATGTCCCCATGTTTTGCATATTTCACAATACCCCACTCCTCTTACCAATGGGTTTGGTTCCCCTATAGCCATATATTGCGCAAATGTTGGGAATTCGTCTTTACGATGGAATTTTGTCTTACATGTACTACGCCAAACTTCTTCATGATTTTCCTTTCCTTTTGTCAGTTCTTAAAATTGAATCATTAGCATATCCAATTGTGACTGAACCTATGTCATCCTTGCACCATCTCCTACAGGGGATTCTTGTAACTTCATCACAATTTATAATGCTTTTGGTTGGGACGTGACCTTATGATATGTCAGAGGACAATGAATGTATGGACACAAACCTACAATAAACCATTCTCTATGTTGATCATCAAGAATCTGGAATGTTAATCTACCCATCACATCGTTAAACCTCTGATCATAATCCCAAACTGCCTCGATCTATATTTGCTTAATTTCTTTCAAATATGTGATGTATTGCGACTCAAATTTTGGATTTTGAAATTCATTTAATAAAGCTTGTTCAATCTCTACAAATTTCCTTGATTGTCATGCTAGTCTAGTAGTCTGATACTTCATGTACCATAATAGTGTGTGACCTTTGAACTTCATTTCTAACTGCACAATATTCGTTGCCTCATACTGGAAATTCTTCACAGTCCATATCATCTCACATACAAACAAATGTTGTTCTATGTTTTTCGACACTGCTCCCTATAATTCAAGCATTATTAATGTATAATCTATTCCTTCCATTGTATTCTGCATAGTACTTACCATCGGTGATGTTGTCTAACTCTAGTTCACTGCGCTACTTCCACTATTTTGACTATTGTTTTGACTTCCTCCGCTAACTACAATTTCTCTTGACAAAGTTCTGGTTTCTTCTTCAGATCTCAGTGACGCACATGGGGTCATGGGTTTGACACAGATTCCAATCTGAGATGGGCATCCTTCTTCTGATAGTCTACATTGAGGATCATTTTCCTTCTCTTTCCTTTCTTTGTACGGTGTGATCTAGAGCACTATGCAGGGGT
>JASDQU010739006.1:198379-219927 GCA_032191745.1 Picea mariana | reverse complement strand
GCCCTTTCAGCATCACTTGCAAGCAAGTGAAGTCTCACTAGAGGAATCTATAGGGGCTATAGGAACCAAGTTTCTGCAGTGATGAGGGGAAGTGAGGCATTCAACATAACCATCCTATGCATTATCCACTCATCTACTGTGTACGCAGTTTTTGTTACTTAACCTTTAATTATCATTCAATATACCATGCACATAAAATTACTCCACTTAACATTCATTCATTCATCATTAACATAATATAACAATGACATGTTCAAAATACTAGACCTTTGTCTTCACTGCGTAGTAATAGTAGACATCATATGCATCATAACACACAAAAACAACACATCAAGACATAAGGTTTTAACGTGGTTCACCCCAAACTGGGATAAGTCCACAACGATTGGATTCTTATTTTATTCATTAGCAATCTCCTTACAGCTACATACTGCACTTACAATGATATATATCATTTGACATTACCCAAACCTTCCTCATACGTTCTGTTACAGTGCGAGCCTAACTCCCAAAAATATCAGTCATCACTCAAAACACCCAAACACTTAGCCAATTCTTCACTCTTCCATACTTGACTCCTCATTTATGATTTATTATTCACTTATAAAACTCACACTTCTATCCAAAAACCCATTACAATTTACAGTTTTATAATGGGGCTAAGCTCGTTACAATGTGGACAAAATGACCCAAAATCCTAACTATTTTCCGCCTTTTGTGCATTGATTCTTGAACATGCTCCAACTGCTTTGTACGCACATTGCTCCTTAGCCAAAATTTCACTCGCTACATTCATGTGATATTCCCAAGACTTATCCAAAATATCATGGTCTAACAAGGGTCTTAGCTCTTATGTAAACCGCCATCACAAATGTAAGAGGCTTTGTCTATCCAAGTGGATAGACAACATTACACTTGACCAAAAACAACTAAGCTTATCCATTCTCTGGACTCATGCAGCCCTATAGCAAGATTCAACCATTTTCATCCATTCATATTCAGTTATTATCATTAATTCTCCCAACGATGATGATGTTACTCGCTTCAATGATCGATATCTCATCAGGATCACTCCCGACAAATCGATGATCATTGTTTTTTCTCGAGGTCTCCTCCATCATCATCGTCGGTCTTCTCATAATCCTTAGCACTTGGTTGTTTTCGATGATGATTCCTTTCCTTGCAAAGGGATAGGATATACTTTCCATGCCAATTCAACGGTTGTAGATCCTCCCAACTCAAACACGGAGTCTTGTTCAGGAAGACTATCTGATCTTGGACTTAACTGATTTCATGAAAATCTTCCAAGTATTTTCCAAATGGTATTACTAGGCCTCTAAAGAATTTCACCTTACCCTGAAACAACTAAGTAAATTATTTCTTCGCCACTTAGGTGGATATTTTCATCCTACGAACTTTCCATACCAAGACAAACAAATTCCTCGATAGAATTAAGACTTTTTGAACCACCCAAAGGCCTCTCTCGGGCACTAATACATTCCAGCGTTGATCGTAGGGCACTTCTGCCTATTCCTCCTTGAAATATTATTCATTCTTATTTTATACGAATGTTTTATTTTCAAAGGCATAATACTACAACAAATATCATATTGCACACACAGGAGACACAAACATATCGATACACTCATAGGAAGGAATTATTGTTATAGTTCCTTTAGTCATTTAAGATAAATTGCAAGGTCCTCCAGTTCATATATGCAATACAAATGCAATTTCATATAGATACATTTCATATAAGTACAAAGGCCTCTCGATGGAACAACAACAAGCCCATAAATTAGGCACACAAGTCCACTAATACGATTACATACATTCTAGCCATATACTTCAATTCAATACATGAAGTGTAGAGATACTTATCTTTTACAAGTTATTTCCATCCAACTGATTGTGGGTGATCTCCTTTCCACCAAACCATATTTTCTTCATGCTTCATAACTTTGACAGTATACCACCCCCATGCTAGGCCATGATACCACAAGGGAATGTCTCTAGGTTTGCAGTGATATTGGTACATGAGGGTCACTCTCCTTCACATGCTATTGATCAGGGTTTACTCCCACCCAACTCACCCAAGCCTCTTCGAGTTTATAAAATTCCCTCCCATCATCAATCTCATGGAATCTTCAACTTAGGTTGTGATATTGGATTTTCAGGCCATCATGTACAATCATGCCTCCAACATTTTTCTATTTCTTATTCTCTCACACCCTTCCTCTTCCTACCGGTATTTTTCTTTCTACTGGTTTTTTTCTTACACCTGAAACTCGGAGATCGTTTGTTCCCAAGATCCAAACTCCCTCTCTAGCTCTTCCTCATGCATTTTATTTCACGCCCTCTTATCGTCTCTTGCATGCAAACACCCCCTAGAAGGTTCTTGATGTGTCCCCTCATTTCTTCTGTCAGAAGGAACCCATGGAGTCAATCTGGGGTTGTGGGAAATGGTACTATGTGCTACTTCTAGCTGAAATTTTTCCATTGCCTTAGCCAGATATTCCATACTTCTATTCATTTAGAGGGTTTTTTTGTTAAACTATCATCCCCCTCTCATTAATTGATTTGTCTTGAAACCAAAAAAGGGCAATAATTTATTATTTCGAGATCAAATATCTCAGCAAGGATATTTGTTTCATCTTAGTATAATGAATAAATATCAAAGGAATAAATAGAAAACCAAGAATAATATGTACAGTTCAATCAACCAGACATCCACCCATCGTACCAGTGCCCCCATACCACCGCCTMTGTATAGTTCTCAAATTTTTTCACATACACAATTGAAGACTATAGAGTTGTCGATTTATGTTGCAATCCATGCAATTTCCAGCCATGCATTTACATATTGCAATATGTACAGTCAATATGTYGTATGTACTGCACATGTAACATGTTCGTACAACAAATTAAAAAACATATGAAATTTATAGAAAACATGCAAATAATTTTAACAAGTTATGGGCCCACACCACCTTCGGGATAGTCTAACGACTGGAAGTTAAAGTGGAAATTCTTTGTTAAKCTCGTTGTGGCACTAGTTGTAGATGCAACTAGGATTTTTTATCTTGCAGTTGCAGGAAACCCTAATTCAACTCTTTGGGCATCTTAAGTGAATCATTGGACCTAATTCTTAGACATTCTAGTGCACCTTAGCCTAGTGCACCTCTTGGAACCTTCATCTAGCAAAAACGTCAAGTTTGATTTTATGGTCAAATTCAAAGTTAAAAGTTGACTGGCCAAAGTCAAAGTCAAAGGTTGACTTTTGGTCAAAATTGATTTTGTCGTCAAAGTTGAGATTTCAGAGTTTCTAGCTTGTTCTAATCATTGAACCTTTTTTATTCAGTTTCTAACCTATTCTTGTTAAGATGGTGTCTAGTTTCATATGAAGACAAGCTGAACAATGCTACAAATTTTAAAGCTATGCACTTGTATATGATTTTCAAGTTATATCATCTAGCAAAGAATGAGTGTGTTTGTAGGGAATGTACAAAGAGAATTTTTCCAATAAATGATCTTGGATTGATTACATTCAAAGGAACAAGCAGTTGAGGCTTTAGGTTCTAGGTTTGATTGATCAAATTGTTAAGTTTCAATTTGCACAATTCAAGTTTGATAGTTTCTATAGTACAAGTAAATACTATAGTTGAGACAACAATCTTTGAAAGGTTCTATTACTGCTAGGAGTACTTGGTTGTATGTAAGTACTATTGACATAGATGTTTATTGCACTTGTTTGCGAAATGAACTAACATCTCCTCTAGGAGATATTTCTTGTTCACAGGCAGCTAACCTTGGTAATTCTATGATCCTTGTTACCATAGATATATTCTTATGAAAATGATATTGGAAATACTTTTTCTCTTGTTTTTCTTGTTCCAAGGAGGTTATAGATGAGAGCTCTGAGAAGGATCTATGGTGACAATTGCAAACATGGAGCGGATGACTCCATTGAGACGTTTTCTCCAATTGTAAGATATACCTCTATTAGAGCCATCATATCTCTTGTAGCATTCATGGGTTGGAGTTTACATCAGATGGATGTAAAGACCAGTTTTTCTCAATGGAGTAATGAAGGAAGAAGCATAAATAGAGAAACCTCAAGGTTTTGAGGTACACCCGAGAGAAACCCATCTATGCATATTGAAGAAGGCCTTGTATGGACTCAATCAAGCTCTAAGATCTTGGTATGCACGGATTGACAGTTACTTGATGAGACTTGGATTTTCCAAGAGTTATGCTAATACAAACCTTTATTACAAGGTTGTGAATGATACACCCATAATCCTACTAATATATTTTGATGATTTGTTTCTGACAGGTGTAGAGCCTCTCATTATTCAGTATAAGAAGGAGCTAGCCTCTGAATTCGATATGAAGGATCTTGGTCTCATGCATTATTATTTGGGACTAGAAGTATGGTAGAAGCGTGGTGAAATATTCCTAGGGTAATAGAAGTATGTTGTAAATATTCTTTAGAAGTTTGGGATTGCAAATCCATGGAAACTTCTATGGTGAAAGATCTAAGGAAATTGAGAGACTCTGATTCTGATCCAATAGATTTGTCCTTGTATCGGTAGTTGATTGGCTCATTGATGTATTTCGTGAATACTATTCTGGACATTTTCTTTGTTGTGAACACGTTGAGCCAGTTCCAGGTGGAACCTAGACATGAGCATTGGATAGCTTCAAATCATATTTTGAGATATCTTTGTGGGACGCTAAACTATGGTTTGAGACGTGCCTCAAATAGTGATATAAAATTGCATGGATTTACTAATTCATATTGGGTAGGGAGTGTAGATGACATAAAGAGTACTTATGGTATATGTTTCAGTTGGGATCTGCTATGATATCATGGGCTAGTAGGAAACATAAGTCTATTGCACTCAACACTGCAGAAGCAGAGTATTGCAGCTCATGATGTTTGTATGAAAACAGTATGGCTTTGTAAGTTGGTTTATGGACTATCTGATTAGGTTTTGGATTTGACTGTAATATATTGTGATAATCAGATATGTGTAAATCTTTCATAGAACCTTGTGTTCCATGATAGGTCGAAGCACATTGAGATCAAGTACTATTTTGTCCGTGATAAATTCCAGAAGGGAGAAGTGATTCTCTAGTACATCTCCACTGATGAGAAGATAGTTGATATTTTGACAAAGCCTTTGTCCAAGATAAAGTTTTCATACTTGAGGGACAAGTTGGGAATCATGGAGATTTCTCCCTTGGTTGAAAGGGAGGAGATGAATTCCTCGGTTGGGAGGGAGTGTTTATATATGGCATCATGGATAGTCAGCGTGTTGGTGGATAGACATTCTCCCTATGGAGAATGGTACAAGTTGATAGATTGTTGATGTGTATCATGCTAGTATAGCTTAGATATGATGCTTCAGCATCATGCTAGTACAACTTAGATATGATATAGATGTCTTGAGACACATCGTTCTAGTACAGATTATATAAGATGCATTTGCATCATGCTAGTACATCTTAGAGACAATGTTTATGCCTGAGTTGCATCATGCTAGATATGATCATGCTAGTACAACTTACATATGATGCAAAGCATCATGCTAGTACAACTTAGATATGATCATACAGCTTAGAGATGATGCAGATGACTCACATCATGATAGATATGATCATGTTAGTACAACTTAGATATGATGCAAAGCATCATGCTAATACAGCTTAGATGTGATCATATAGCTTAGAGATGATCATGCAGAGGCATTGATCTACATCGTGCCAATACAACTTAGATATGATGTATTCGCATCCTAATTGTACGGATTAGACATGATGTAGATGGTACTCCACATCATGCCAGTAAATCTTAGATATGATGCATTTGCATCATGCTAGTATGGCATAGAGACAATACAGTGGAGAGGATGGTTCCTGTAGTCATTGTGGGACATTCAACATCTATTGGGACAACTATTCTTATAGGATGTATTTCCGGATTAGAAGAATGGTCCTTGTATCAATCTATTGAGTGAGTGACTTATGCGAGACACTATGTTGAGTGTGCTAAGTCTAGCACATGACTTATTTGGCATCATGCCCAATTAATCAAATGGAGTATGGCCTCGGGAGATTATGCAAATGGTGATATGATTTGATGCCAGGAGATTGTGGTATTGCATGGTGATAGCTTGTCTAGCTATTAGTTTATTACAGTGGATATTGTGTGTCTTTGGACAGTAGTTATGTAATAGTGTCGTGGATGTGTTCCACTGGCGGTGATTGTATGTCACTAGTTAGTAGTTGTGTGCTACTAGGAGTGGTTGTGTACCACTAGATAGTAGTTGTGTACTACTATAGATTGACATTGTTGTGATCTATTGGATGGAATTTGTATTAACTGTGTACTACTACTAGATTTCCATGGATATTACCAGTAGTTTTGAAGGTGTTTCCTAGGTTGTTGTTCCAACAAGTAGTGTTGGAGGTGATTGCTAGCTAGATGGATAATGATGATGATGCTCGTGACTTGATCTACATGATTATGAGATAGCATGTGTGGCTATGATGATGTTACATGTATGATGGTATGCTAGACTATGTGATCCTTGTCCATACCATGTGAAATGGATGGACGTGTTTGATACCATTACAGTTAATACCTCCCTAGCTAGGAGGGACTGTTGATATTATGGTAGTTGTGGGAGGTATTAACCTCCATGTGTAACCTTTGGCTAGAATAGAATATTTTGGAAGCAAGAGAAACCATAAACAGATGTGTAAAAACAATAGAAGACAATTTCGCTCATTAAACGAATTAATATTAAAGTATTATCCTCTAAAAGGACAAGTCATCCCAGACAAGTGACAAGAACCAATATAAATAATAGATTATCTAGCTCGTTTGTACTCACCCCACTCACTCTCTCAAGTATGGTGCAAGTTTGGAGCTGCAGCTGCAAGGATGGAAGGTGGATCTTCTGGGGTGGTTCTTGGTCTCTCTCTCTAGCGTTATCTAGCCTAAGATATGTGCCCTACCTCTTAGTATCTCTTGGTGGTATTCTTGGTGACATTCTCGGTGGGAATCYGATATTCTTGGCAACTGCAACTACAACTGCAAATGTTGAAGCTGAGTATTGTTCTTGTTCTATGGCTTTGGGACTTTTTGTTTGGTGAGATATATTTGGAGAAAGATGCACTCTCTTGGTTATATATTGTTCTTAGTGCTTCTTCTGGAATCATTCTATCTAGCAAATTTTATGGTGCTCATAGGTGGTTGTGCCCCTATGGTTGAGTGACAATAGTGATACTGTATATGGTAAAATGATCACATCGAATATTTTAAAACGTACACTATCACTTATATACCCTCCACAAATTAGCGGCACCTCCAAGAATTAGCTACAATAAAATTATAAGCGTTCGTACAATTAATTAAAAATATTACAGGTTTATTGTAAAACCATATGGACGCCATAGTCATACTTTGTACAAGTCATTTTCCTGTATATGTTTGTCATACATCCATTGTTTTTTTGTCCATTGTATAGCTATAATCCTCCTATCCCTTGTGCAACCATTGTTTGTTCGTCCATTGTATAGTCATCGACTGCCTTTCCTTCATACGCATCCTTTTCCCATTCACCATTTTCCATACAACTTTAATTTCACCATCCATACATAGTCGTACAATCAAGTGTCGCAACCATTCCTACCTACAAACGTGATCATTCAAAATTATCCAAGGAAAAAAATTATATTTCAAAAGAGATTGAGATTAGAATTAAATTCCAAAAGTCTCATTTTGTGTCTTTTAATCGTGGAAAAGTACAAAGGAAAAAGTTCATATATATTATTAATTTGAGTACGAAAAGGTACAAAGGAAAAGTTAACTTCTAAAAATGTTATATAAGTGTGGAAAAGGAAAAGTTCATAAATATGTTATTATTAATTAGTAGAATAAAAAATTAAAAATTAAAAAAGGGGTTATTTAATCGTAACTCAAAGTTTATAAAAAAGGGTTATAAAAAAAAAATTGGAGTTCAAAGTTACAAGGAAAAACAAAAGTGATTAATATTATCAAGTTTAAAAATAGATTCTCCACAGATTTTTTTATTTTTATAGAAGTCGTTGAAAAAAAGGAAAACCAAAAATGATTAATATTATCAAGTTTAAAAATAGATTCTCCACGGAATTTTTTATTTTTACAGAAGCCATTGAAGAAATTTTATAAAAGGGTCAATTTCAAAGAAAGGAGTTACAAGGGGATCTAAAAAATGGAAAACTCCAAAATGAAGAAAGAAATATTTACTTATGTATATTATTCAATTTTATGTTGGGGATTATTTACATTAAAATGGAGTATTCAAGAAAAATAGATTAGCATTTTCATCAACAAGACCCAAGATGAGAATTACATTAATGTCAATTTGGAAAATCAATTATTAATTCCAAAGCCGAATATAATTGAAAAGGAAGATATTTTTTGCAAGAAACAATGTGAAATTAAGGAAGTTACAAGTAACTATATATATATATATATATATCAACTCAATGTTACAACTATGTATAAAGAAGAGTTTGACATCATTCTCGAGCTACCCTGGTTTAAAAAGCTATGTACCTTCATCTTAAACATGGAGAAGAAATTTGTGATGTTTTCCTATAAGAAGAAGATAATGACAATTCAAGACATTACTATGAAGTCAAATTCAACGGTACCTTTGTCAAAAGCCCTGAAATGCATTTCAAAGGTGATCCTTCAAGAAAATCGATGGCCCATATCAAATATACAAAAAGAATATGACAGATTTATTGCAGATAAAAATGAAGAAATTTATCGTTTAAAAGAACACAGTAAAAAGCTAGTTTCTTAGATTAAGAAATCAAAGGATACAAAACCATGCATTCAAAATTTGGAGCAAGAAAATCAAGATATCAGAAAGAAATTATCAAAAAAAGAGGAAGAAAGTTCACACTTAACAATCTGTAATCAAAGACTATTAAAACAAATCAAAGGACTAAAAGAGAAAGAAGAGAATCAAGACACGAAAAAATTGAATTATCAGAAAATGAAGAGCTTGCATGCTTAAAGAATCATAATAAAAACCTACTCACGCAATTCAAGGAGCTTAAAAATGATAAGAAATCTCTAGAACACAAAGTAGAACAACTTATCAAAGAAGCATCAAAGTTTTTATAAGTAAAAATCCAAGTTGTGGAAAAAAGAACAAATACAGATCCAATCCACATCACATCACATCTAAAGAAGGTGTCAATCCAATTGAAGTAACATATTTGAAAATTCCAAGTGAAGATCCAACAACCAACCAAGCAACCTCTATGTGTGAATAAAATCATATACTGAAATTAAACTAAGAAAACGCAACAAGCATGATAAGGGAAAATCATGTTATAAAAAATCCTTATCGACATCCAAATCATAAAAGCATATATCTTAAATACTCAAAGTATCAATATTACACAGGTTAGGAACAACTAACTTATCGTTAAAAAAATATTGATACTAATGCAATTAAGTCTCATGATAACACTTCATCGTGGAAGTGCAACGTTTCGCAAAAAATTGAAATAGGATGGTATGACCCTTTCACGATTTGATAGTTCTACTCAACTCTTCGTCACTCATATCGTCTCGTATCATAAATCCTGACAACGTCAAAAAAATAAAATCATGTGAAGACATTTCTAATGAGAACAAGGACATAAGCCTCTTCATAAATATGCTTTGAGGACAAAGCTAAAGGGGAAGGCAATGTAACAAATATAAATATATATAAAATATATAAATAAATAAATACTAACAATAATTGATAATTAATATATAATAGAGATGCCTTCCTAATGAAAGGTCACATCTCTTAGCGAAAGGGAAACCCTGTGTGGGTATATATAGGGCCCTCATTCTCATTGTAATCATTCATCATTTCTTACTCAATTATTTATTATTTGTCCTATACAGATTTTAACATATTGTCATTTTTACATTGGATATTTACATAAGTGAACCGGGTTGGTTCACCATAAAGATGCACGTGCATATCATAGAAAAAGTACAACACATTGGTCCCACTACCTCCTCATAGCACTTCACCCCAACAGAATTTTCCACTATCAACATTTGGAATTATTACTCCTCACCATTCCTTTCTCAATTTCTCTCCTCCAAGTTTTCCGTAGTGTCCATGACTTCTAAACTTAGCTTTTTGTCAATGGACATCATATCATCAAAACTCCAAAAGTTATGCCTTCAAGCATTAATTTTTATCTATAGTGAGTAATGAAAATGGAAACATAGGGATGGTGCAACACTTGTAGCTAATTGCACCACAAAACTACCATACATTGGCTTCCCATATCATCAAGAAAACCATCCGCTAGGAAGTCTAAGACTGTTGAAGATACTATGTCAGAAAAAAGGACCGGTGCATTTTTTTTCTCTTCTGGTCAAATCTAGTGAGTATATATGTATTTAGTTGTTTTAATATGTTTTTTTGTTGATCAAGAACTGTGAGCTTATCCTCATCTACCAAACAATATATTAAAGGTATATTTTTCTAACCTCTAGTAGGTGTCTCGCAGGCCTCTAGAAGCTCAATGCTAGTGTGTTTGAAGGTTGTTTTCAATATTTTTTCTTTGAATAGATGTAATTGTAATGTGTCCAACTTTCTTAATCCTAAATTTTGATTCCTTTTTTTACACACTCTCCCCTATTTTCTTTTGATTTATATAATATTATTCTAGTGAGGTCGTAGTATATCACCTATTTCTCCACCATTTACATTGATTTACCCCCCTTCGCATCAAATGTGCTCATAGAAACTACTATTAGTAGTTGTACTTGAAGAATAAAAGAATGGGGACCACTCAATTTTAGCCCACAGAAATTCCCATTTTATTGTTTTTTGAAGAAGCAAATTCTCTATGATTCATCATTCCTGGAGGAAATCATAGCTTAGTTTATTGGGTAACCACATGCTCTTCCTTGTTGCAATTAACTTGATGGGATTACATTTTTATATTCAACTACATTATTTGAAAAATAAAAAATATTATTATTTTTGTTTTTGGGTCGGCATTGATACCCCAAAAGTTCCCAAAGGAAATTTGAGTTGCAAGGGGGGATCTAGCTATTCATTTACTTGTTTTTGGGCTTGTATAGATTTGGAGGATTTCTACAATACATCACTATAGATTTTATTTATTATCAAGGGGGGTTGATTGATGCAATGATGCGAATGAGGATGAAAAAGGAAGTCATTCTTAAGGCTCCAATGGCGATGAGTGGGAGTGCATCCAAGGATGTGGAAAAATCCATTGATTGGGAGGTGAGGCCTAGAGGAATGTTGGTTCGGAGAAGAGATCCCATTGTAGAGAAGGAATCTACACCATGCCCCAAGATCAATTCAAGTTCACATATGGCTCTTCCTTACATGAATTTTCTATCAGTATGCATGCCACATTTTGGTATGTTCCTATGTTCCTATATCCTTGTTTGAATGATGGATTTCATCACTCCTCTTTATATCACTATAAATGTTGGCTTTTCTTGTGTAAGTATTGAGTTATTATCTACCAGTCCTTGTAAAATTGATCTAGGTGGATATTGGTGGCCATCCACTTGTTCCAAATTCCAACTGGCTCATATTGATATTTTTCAGTTCAGCACATTTCTCTATAATGGGGGCATTTCTTTGTAATTGTGGGTTTTTCACTTTCAGGGTTGTCCTGAAGCCCTACACAACATCCAGGTGGATAATGGTGGACACCCACCTATTCCAAATGGATTATATTTGAAGTTTTCATATTAGTACATCTAGTTATACTTCCAGGTCCGTTTTGGGGCCCTAAACAATGTTTTCTTGACTTGTCACTGTCAAACTGTAGATGGAGTCAGAGTTTGACGGCATAATGTGTAGTTATCGAAAATACCTTTCCAACGGCTATCACACACCTAAAACGGAGATCGTATGCAAAAGTTAAGACCTTGGGAAGTTGATGTACTAACTTACCCCAACGGGGCCCACATGAATTTTGGTGCTTCATCTCCTAGGGTTAGGTTTTTGGATGTCTAGGGTTTAGGCATTCATGTTTATTATAAAAATGCCTTCAGAGCCTCATTGTACTCATCTTCTTATGAATGAGCATAGTCGTCACATATATTATCATAGATAAAGCTGCCACCATTCTAGCGAGTCTTGCACTTTGTATTTTTTACAGTCTTTGTACATTTCTTTCATTAATAGAAATCATGTATTGTTGCATATCTTTGTTTCTGGAAATATTTATGTTTATTTCATTGTAATATCTTTTCTTTCATTTCGTTCCGAAAATAATACGGATCAGTGGTATCAGAGCACGTTGATCTTGATCGTTTTTCAGTGCAAGTCCCCAACAAGGTCTGAGTATAGCAAGTTGGGTCTTGAGCTTGTCTCTCTTGAGTACAGTCGCTTTCGCATGCCCAAGAAACCCTCCATGGTAGAAGAAAAGAAAAGCGGTGGAGCAGAAGATTCTATTAACCTATTGCTTTAGCAAGCTCTCGTGTGAGAGAGGGACAAAATGATGGAGAATTTTTCCCACATCCTTCAATGCCTGTCAATAGCAATAGGCGCATATTCATCAAGTGGCCACTTTCGAGGAACCTCTCCCTTCAAGGTACAAGTTAATTTTGATATTCCTGTATTTGAAGGTTAGATAGATGCGAATGCCTTAGAAAAATGGTTAAATATGCTAGAAGTTTATTTCTTTGTTAACAATTTTTTCGACGGGGAAAAGATCACCTTCGCACTCCTAAAGGCTCTCCCCCACGTCAAACATTGGTGGGAAAATTATTGGGAGTAAAGTTCCATAGAGGAATCTGGAATATATGGGGTTAATCCGACTTGGAATTTTTTTGTGGATGTGATCAAGGAACAATATTATCATGTTGATAACTATGAAGACCAGTACATGAGATGGACCACATTGCAGCAAGAGAAGAGCCAAACAGTGTTGAAGTTCACAAATACTTTCCATACCTTGCACCCCAAGTTGGGTATCAAAGACTTTGAGTGGCATCTGGTTATGAAATACCATGGGGCTCTACATAGGTACATACAAACTCAAATGGATTTCCTAAACATCTCATCATTGGATGCTTCCTATCAATCGAGAAGAAATAAACACCATAACAAATGTGAGTTCGGGTCTACAAATACACACCAACCAAAGCATGATATAGAAATCCCTAACCAACATCCTCCCGACAACCAGTCCAAGACACGGGAAAACAAGGGTAAAGGAAAGATGAAGAATGACACTGGGAAGTGGTTTGACTTCCACAAAATCCCCTGGCGCAACACCAACGAATGTCTCTCAAGACAAGCATTGGTGGATGAGGTCAAAGACAAGGATCCAAACCCTGATTCAAAATCTAATCCAGAAAATAATGAAAAAAGACAGATCATCGATGCAGACCCCACTGCTATTGTCACGACCAAAACAATTCAAACAGAAGAACTAGTAGATCCTGAAGAGGGGGTCTGTCTCTTCCATTCACAAATGTGGGTGAATGGGACCCTATTTAATTTCATTGTTGATAACGGAAACCAGAAGAACCTCACCTCAGCTGAGTTCATCAAACAGTTGGAGTTGTCGACAACACCACACTCGTAGCCATATAGCATTAGGTGGCTTCACCAGGGACAAGATCTTTGTGCTAGCCAACAGTGTCGCATGTCCTATGGAATCCATCCCTTCAAGGATGAGGTAGTGTCTGATGTTTCCCCTCTTGATGTATGTGATGTTGTTTTGGGCCAATCATATATGAGGAAATGTCATGTTGTTTATGAGTCTCGACCCCATACTGTCATTATTACTCTGGGCGGTCATCTCTACAGGATATTAGATGTAGTTTCGACTACTATTCTACCAAACCAGTTCCTCAAGGTAATCTCTCATACTTCAAAATTAATCCTCTTCATGGTATGTTCAAAGGATGCACAGAAGCCCACTCCAACCATTGCAGCCTCAGCACCTTCTATCCAGCAGAAGAAGATTGCATAAGAGAAAGAAGATATTGTTTCTTCACCTACAATGGTGCCTACATAACTCCCCTTCAATCCCAGAGACAACATGTTGGTGGAACATATTCAACCCCACCAACAACAGGTTCGTGATAGCCTTCCACAGACCAAGCAGTGCACTCTCTAGCAAGGCACGCAGCTCACCAAGATTCAGATTCAGCAAATGCTTCTCGCTCTTCCCTGGTCACTCAATGCAATGGATACCATTGCTTCCTAAGGGAGGAGGATTGATCTAGGTGGATATTGGAGGCCACCCACCTATTCCAAATTCCAACTAGCTCATCTTGACAGTTTTCAGTTCAACATGTTTCTTTGTATTGGGGGCATTTCTTTGTAATTGTAGGTTTTGCACTTCTGGGGCTATCATGAATCCTTATATAACATCCGGGTGGATAATGGTGGCTTTTCACATATTCCAACTATCTTATTTTGAAATTTTTCATGTCAGTACATCTTTTTGTACTTCCAGGGCCGTTTTGGGGCCCTAAATAGTGTTTTCTTGTCTTTCCATATTCAAACTATAGATGAAGTCAGATTTTGATGGAACAATGCGTAGTTCTTGAAAATACCTTTCCAATGGGCTATCACACGCCTAAACCGGAGAAGGTATGCAAAAGTTACGACCCTGGGAAGGTTGATGTAGTAACTTACCCCAATGGGGCCCACATGAATTTTGGCGCTTCATCTCCTAGGGTTAGGTTTTTGGATGTATAGGGTTTTGGAATTCATGTTTATTATAAAATTTCCTTCAGAGACTCATTGCACTCATCTTCTTGCGAATGAGCATAGTCGTCACATCTCTTCTCATAGATAAAGCTACCACCATTCTAGCGAGTCTTGCACTTTGTATTTTTTAGAGTTTGTGTACATTTATTTCATTAATATAAATCATGTATTGTTGTATCTCTCTATTTCTATCAATATTTATGTGTATTTCATTGCAATATCTTTGCTTTCATTTCGTTTTGAAAATAATCTAGATCAGTGGTATTAGAGCAGGCTGCTCTTGATCATTTTTCAGTGCATGTCCCAAACAAGGTTCGAGTATAGAAAGTTGGGTCTCGAACTTGTCTCTCTTGAGGAAAATCGATCTCGCATGCCCAAGAAACCCTCCATGGGGGAAGAAAATAAAAATGGCATAGAAAAAGATTCTATTAACTTGTTTCTTGAGAAAGCTCTCGTGTGACAGAGGTACAAAATGATGGAGAATTTCTCCCACATCCTTCAACTCTTATCGATCGCAACATGAGCATATTCATCAAGTGGCCACTTTGGAGGAACCTCTCCCTTCAAGGTACAAGTTAATTTTGATATTCTCGTATTTGAAGGTCAGATAGATGCAGAAGCCTTAGAAAAATGGTTAAATATGCTAGAAGGTTATTGTAAATGTGTTGAACCTGCACATAATAGATCTAGATAGAAAATACCACACACATTTACAGAGAGAAATTGAGAGAGAAGAAGCAAGAGAGAAAGAATGGAAGAATTCTCATTAACCGTAATGAATAATGAATAATTTTCATGTGATATACTGTGTATAACTCAACCAATGTGCACTGGAGGAGAAGCCAATGTGCCATAGTGATGGTATAGAGTGGTCTTGACACACACCAGCAGTTACAGCAGTAAATTGCCACCTAGTCTAGTCTCTTAGCAGTTATGGGAGTGAACTGCCACCTAGTTGAGTTAACTAGTCTACCAGTCTTCAATTAACTGACTAAAATAGAGTGAAGTGAGGAGGAGATTAGGGAATCATGCGTAATTTGCTAGTATGGTGATTATACCAAGGCTAATGCACATTAATTGGTGATGATCCCAATGTTGCATGGTGACAAAACCAATGTAGCATCTAGACTCCACTCAATTAGTCAAACTAAAGTGAAAACTGAAGAGAATATTATCCCTAGAGGAATATTATTCCTAAAATATAGGAGACTGGATAATGACTAATAAACAAGGAAAAACCTTAGGAAAAATAAATCCTAGGTGTGTGTGAAGTAACTCCAACACCCCCCCTGAACATCACTATGGTGAAAATAAAGAATGGGTCCTGGAAACGAGGCCATGTTAGGTACCCAAGTACAAAATATACACTGAGATAAAGTGAAGAAGAGGGGCAACCTCATGGGAAAAAACCCTCCTCAAGGAACAATGTATGTAAAAATAAGAACTACAGTTGCTAGGCAATTGTGTCCTTTATTCCAAGACGATTTCATAGAGAATGGAACTTATGCTCAGTGAAGGTCTTGGTGAAGATGTTTGTCATATGTTTTGCTCAAGGAAGGAACTATAGTTCGATGATCCCCTCATGTACTAAGTCTCATATGTAGTGCATGTGGATCTCGATGTGCTTCTTCTATTGCATGTGAACTGGATCTCTACAGAACTTCAGAGTTCTCTAGTTGTCATACTAGATGACGATCAGCCAATGAAACTAAATGCCCAACTCAGTGAGAAAATGTTGTAGCCACATAGCCTAAATGGTTATGTTAACTACCCCTTTGTACTCTACCTTGGCTGAAGAAAGAGAAATAGAAGCCTGCTTCTTTCTCAACCAACAGATAGGCTCGGAACCAAGAATGAGTGAGTAACCAGATGTGGACTTGCGATCAATGTTATCGCCAGCCCAGTCAGAATTAGTGAGCCCGATGAGATCTAATGTAGAGTCTTTTGCATAATGAATCCCAAAGGTGATGGTTCCATGTACGTATCGAAGGATGCGCTTTGCAACCTTCCAATGTAGCTCATGCAGCTCCTACATGAACCTGGAAACTGTGCCAACTGCATAGGAGAGGTATGGATAGAGTGTGTGAGATACAACAAGCTCCTCACTAGTTGTATGTATAGTGTGTTGTCAACTAGTGGAGTGTCCCCACCATCCTCAATTTTGACTCCTAATAGAAAAGGAGTCGAAGCAGACTTTCATTTTGTCATGTGAAATATCTCAAGGAGATCTTGAGCATACTTGGCCTGAGACATTTCGAGTCCTGATGCATCCTGATTGATCTCAAGTCCAAGGAAGAAGTGTAGAGGACCCATGTCTGTCATCAAAAACTTTTCATGTAGAATCCTCTTGAATGCGGCAATCGTTGAAGTCAAGCAATTGGTGATCAGCAAATCATCAATGTACAGAACTAAGAGTAGAAGTGAATCAACTGTCCTGAGCATGTAGACATTTGGGTTTGGTTTACAACGTACAAATTTCTGTGACAGTAGGTAGGAGTCCATCTTGGAATACCATGCCCTTGGATCCTGCTTGAGGCCATAAAGAGACTTCTTCAGTCGATATACCTAATATGAATCCTGCATAAATCCCTATGGCTGCTCCATATAGATCTTCTCAGACAGATCATTGTGAATAAATGCATTCTTCACGTCTATCTGATGGAATTCCCATCCCTTGGTTGCTGCAATGGAAAGTGGCAAACGTATGGAATCCATCTTCACTACTGGAGTGAAGTTCTCATCATATTCAATGCCATGCACCTGTTGAAAGTTTTTGGAAACAAGATTGGATTTGTATCTGCTAATCTATCCATCCTTTGTGCTCTTGGTCATGTAGACCCATTTGCATTTGACAAGTTTCCTTCCAAAAAGAAGGGGAACCAGATCCCAAGTTTGGTTCTCGAGGAGGGAGTTGTACTCATCCTAGATGATGGATTCCCAAAAGGGATTTCCAGCATCCTCGCCATAAGACTGTGGATTTGAAGAGTGAACCAAGAAAAGATGCTTGGTTGGAAATGGTTAAATGGTAGTGATTGAAATAGGAGGCTCCTCGAAATCATATTGAGTCCTCCTAGTATCGGATGGATCACCAACAAGATCACTTGCATACTGAAGAGTGGTATGGGCCCACTTGGGCATCTGCTCTGGCTCTGCATCTGCATCTGGATGCACTGACTCTTCATATGACTGTATTGACTCTGTATCTGGATCATCTTAGTCCTTTAAATTAGAACTCTCGTTTGAAGAAGAGTTGGCATGTGCATGCTCATCTTCTCAGATAGGTGGAAGAATGAAGGTGTCTACATGCAGTTGTTGAGGTACATGCGAGACACTTTCCTCGAATTGGAAACTTTTCTCAATGATGAGTCGGTCTGAGGAAATATCAATAAGTTTGTATCCCTTCACACCATCAGGGTATCCAACAAAGATACACTCTATTCCCTATGGATCAAGTTCCTTCCTATTTTCAGAGGGAATCTGAGCCCATGAACTTGAATTGAAAATACGAAAGTGGTTCGCTTCTAGTTTGAGGCTACTCCAAGCCTCATAGGGGGTCTTATCCTTGAAAAATATATGGGGAGATATGTTTTGGATGTAGGTTGCACAATAAAGTGCTTTGACCCATAGTCTCTATGGTAGTGACTTTGCATGTAGCATGCAAGATGCCATCTCTTTTAGAGATCTGTTTTTCTGCTCAACAACTTTGTTTTGTTGCGTAGTATAGGGAACTATGTGTTGCAACTGAATCCCTGCCTCATGACAAAGATTCTAAATCTCATCATTGACATACTCTCCTCCGTTATCAATTCAAAGGACATTGATTTTCTTTCCTAATTGTGTCTCAACCAGGACTTTGAAATACTTGAGGTGTTGAAAGACCTCGGATTTTTTCCTCAGAAAGTAAATCCATGTGAAGCATGAGAAATCATCAACAAAAATGAGAACACACATCGCTTTGTTGATTGATGGATGCAGAAAAGGGCCCATGAGGTCACTATGGATCAGATCTAAATGAGCAGAAGCTCTTTGAGTCTTTCCTTTGTCGAATTTCTTTTGAGGGTGTTTTCTAAGAATGCGTTCCTCACAGATTCCTTTGGAGAAATGGATGTCTGGTGGACCATTAACCAATCTTTGCTTTCTAAGCTCGCTGGTAGAAACCCTGCAATTAGTTTTCATGTCGTAGATGTCCACTGCGTTTGGTGTGTATATGAATTTCTTTCCAGTGCCTAAATTCGTCATCTGATACACGGCGATAAGATTGACGAAAAGTTTGGGAATGTGCAACACATTCTCAAAGCTTTCGTTGGTGAGTTCAATCCTTCCTTTGCTGGTGACCTCGACTAGAGAGTTTTCCCCCATCAGAATACGAGGACCTTTTCATGCATCCAGTGAAGAATATAATTCTTTTTTGGCATCTATGTGATGTGATGCTCCTGAATCTACRATCCAAGAATCGGGAGAGGATTTGATGGCAATCAAGGCATGGCTAGAATTTCCTTTCTTGGGATTATGATCTTTTGGCTTCTTCTTCTTGGCACCCTCGAGAATGTGATCTTC
Organism: Picea mariana; assembly: GCA_032191745.1. Taxonomy (NCBI): domain Eukaryota; kingdom Viridiplantae; phylum Streptophyta; class Pinopsida; order Pinales; family Pinaceae; genus Picea; species Picea mariana. Next base: position 200,572 of record JASDQU010739006.1, on the reverse strand, counting down.
AAGGTTATTTTTATGAAGTATTTGAGTCATTAGATCTATTTGTTTCTGTGTGCATGCAGATTMTGGATGGAATCCTTTATGGCAGTATGTTCATTTCTCCCTTTTTCTTCCTTTTCCACCTTTTGATCTAGAGGCATCGGTGAAGGGTTTTGAGTACCCTTCCTTCTTCGGATTTGCTAGAGATTTATTTTTGTATTTATCTTTATATTTCTTATTTGGATGGCTTCCATCTTGCATAGTAAGTGCATGCACCTTTGGGTCTTTGATTTTTCCCATGGTGATGAGCTTGGTTTGCTCTTTTGTCAGGGATTCGATAAACTCCTCAAGAGAAGGCATATTCCAGGTGGATCCAAAGGTGAATTTGACAGAATGGATTGTGGATACAAACACAGAGATTTCAGGACCAATTTTGGAGAGAATGGTGAGAACCATTTATTTCTCCTCCTTAGATTTATCAACCCTGCAAGCTTTGAGTTGCGACAGTAAATCCTTGAATTTTGTAAAGAAATATTGGAGATTGTCGAAGTTTTTGGATCCAATGTGAGAAATTCCACCCGAGCATGTGTCTCGTTATTTCATCATGTTTTCCAAATATCCCTTCCAAGGTAGTTCAGGCTTCATTGGGGGTTTTACAGGAAAATATGTGAAAAAGGAGATCAGGAGAGATGAGACTGCAAATTGTTTCGAATGCTTCATCCATTTGATTTAGATACTTGGATTCTTCTATGGATGATGTCAATTTTGTGTTTGTATTCAAGGTTATCCTGTACAATCCTCTGGTTCGTAGATGTATGATTATTCTCTCCTTCCATGCAAAGTAATTGTAAGGTGTAAGAATAAATTCTTTTTGGAATTCCATCTTTGGTACCTGCAAAAACTTTGGTGTAGCTTTTGCTTAGAATTTTGTCGGCTATGATTACCATGTAAATGTATTGAACCTGCACATAATATATCTAGCTATAAAATACCACAAACATTTTCAGAGAGAAATTGAGAGAGAAGAAGCAAGGGAGAAAGAATGGAAGAATTCTCATTAACCGTAATGAATAATGAATAATTTACACATGATATACTTTGTATAACTCAACCAATGCACACTGGAGGAGAATCCAATGCACCATAGTGGTGTCCTAGAGTTATCTAGACACACACCAGCAGTTACGGGAGTAAACTACCACCTAGTCTAATCTCTCAAGCAGTTACGGGAGTGAACTGCCACCTAGCTGAGTTAACTAGTCTATCAGGCTTTAGTTAACTGACTGAAATAGAGTGAAGTGAGGAGGAGATCGAGGAATCATGGGTAATTCTCTAGTCTGGTGATGATCCCAATGTTTCATGGTGACAAAACCAATGCATCATATAGACTCCACTCAACTATTCAAACTAAAGTGAAAACTGAAGAGAATATTCTCCCTAGAGGAATATTCTTCCTAAAATATAGGAGACTGGATAATGACTAATAAACAAGGAGAAACCTTCGGAAAAATAAATCCTAGGTGTGTGTGAAGTAACTCCAATAGTTATTTCTTTGTTTGCAATTTTTCCAATAGGGAAAAGATAACCTTCACACTCCTCAAGGCTCTTCCCCATGTCAAACATTGGTGGGAAACTTACTTGGAGCAAAGTTCCACTAAGGAATCTAGAATATATGGGGTCGAGCCCACTTGGGATTTTTTTGTGGATGCGGTCAAGGAACAATATTACCATGTTGATAACTATGAAGACTAGTACATGATATGGACCACACTGTGGCAAGAGAAGAGCCAAACAGTGTCGGAGTTCATAAATAATTTCCATACCTTGCGCACCAAGATTGTTGGATTACTGAGAGGGGGGGGTGAATCACTAATAGAGCAATTTAGTCCCTTTTAACCATATAATCCAAGTGCTATATCAATGAAGCATTATTATCCAATAACTGCAAAGTAAATAAGCAATGAACAAATGAACAATCATACATATACACAGTACACTAGTGTTTTACGTGGAAACCCAAATCGGGAAAAAACCACGGAATTCTTTTTCTTATATGTCTTGAAAAATTACATTCATTGGAAGCACCAACTTCCTTTGTTTTCCAGCTACAACTGGAAGGAGGCTCCAACCCCCTAGTTTCTCAGGCTACAACCTGAGGGAAGCTCCAACTCCCCAATTCTCTGGCTACAACCAGAAGGAGGCTACAACCCCCTATGT
>JASDQU010739006.1:144548-196267 GCA_032191745.1 Picea mariana | reverse complement strand
AAGGGGACCACTTTGGAGTTCATCCATATTTACTTCTTATCAACCATGAAAAAACAATAATGAGTCATATTTACATCAAACACTATTGGGTCCATTACCCAAACCTTTGTGCTATGGGTCTTTCTTCAAGGGTTGACATCAATGACAACCAACCTTAATCAAAAAAGATGAGTATCAAAGACTTCGAGTGGCATCTAGTTATTAAATACCATGGGGCCCTGCATAGGTACATCCAAATTGAAATGGATTTCCTAAACATCTCATCATTGGGAGATGTGTATCGATATGTTGTCAAAATCGAGAAGAAATTTAGGCACCAACACAAATGGGAGTTCGGGTCTGCAAATCCACACCATGTAAAGCATGATAAAGACGGACCCAACCAATAGTCTCCTAACAACCAGTCCAAGACACATGAAAATAAGGGTAATGGAAAGACAAAGAATGACATTGGGAAGTGGTGCAACTTCCACAAATCCCCCTGGCACAACACCGATGAATGTCACTCGAAACAGTCATTGGTGGTCGAGGTCAAAGACAAGGAGTTGAACCATGATTCAGAATCTGATCCAGAAAATAATGAAAAAATACAACTCTTCGATGCAGACCCCATTGTTATTGTCATGACCGCAACAATTCAACCAGAAGAACCAATAGATTCTGAAGAGGGGGAATGCCTCTTCCATTTACAAATGTGGGTTAAGGGGACCTCGTCGCATTTCATTGTTGATAGCAACAGCCAGAAGAACATCATCTCAGATGAGGTCATCAAACAGTCGAGGTTGTCAAAAACACCACACCCGCATCCATACAACATTGGGTGGCTTCACCGAGGACGAGATATTTGTGTCAGCCAACAGTGTCTCCTATCGTATGGCATCCATCCCTTCATGGATGAGGTAGTGTTTGATGTTTCCCATATTGATGTATGTGATGTTGTTTTGGGACAACCATATATGTCGAAACTTCATGTTGTTTATGAGTCTCGACCCCATAGTGTCATTATTACTTTGCGGGGTAATATCTACAAAATACCAAAGGTAGTTTCAACTACTGTTCCACCAAAACAGTTCCTTAAGATAATCTCTCATACTGCAAAATTAAGCCTCTTCATGGTCTATTCAAAAGATTCACAGAAGGCCACTACAACCACTACAGCCTCAACACCTTCTATCCAGTAGAATAAGATTTCATAAGATAAAGAAGATATTGTTTCTTCACTTACGGTGGTGCCTACACAATGCCCAATCAAGCCCAGCGACAACAGGTTGGCGGAATAGATTCAACCCCTCCAATAATAGGTTCGTGACATCCTTCCACAAACCAAGCAATGCAACTTATCCAGAAAGGAACACAGCTCACCAAGATTCATATTTAGTAAACTCTTCCCTAAGGGGTGAGGACTAATCCAGGTGGATATTGGTGGCCACCCACCTGTTCCAAATTCCAACTAGCTCATCTTGACAATTTTCCGTTTAGTATGTTTCTCTATAATGGGAAAATTTCTTTGTAATTATGGTTTATGCACTTCCGGTATTGTCCTGAATCCCTACACACCATCCAGGTGGATAATGGTAGCCACCCACCTATTCCAATTGGCATATTTTAGAAGTTTTCATGTTGGTACATCTTTATGTACTTCCAAGGCCGTTTTGGGGCCCTAAACAATGTTTTCTTGGATTTCCATAGTAAAACTATACACGAAGTCATATTTTGATGGCATAATGCATATTTCTCAAAATACCTTTCCAACAAGCTATCACGCGCCTAAAACAAAGATTGTATGCAAAAGTTACGACCTCAGGAAGTTGATGTACTAACTTACCCCAACGGAGCCCACATGACTTTTTTCGCTTCATCTCCTAGGGTTAGGTTTTTGGATGTCTAGGGGTTTTGCATTCATGTTTATTATAAAAATTCCTTCAAATCCTCATTATACTCATATTCTTGCAAATGAGCGTATTCATCACATCTCTTCTCGGAAATCAAGTTTCCACCATTATAGCGAGTCTTGCACTCTGTATTTTTTACAGACTCTGTACATTTATTTCATTAATAGAAATCATGTATTGATGTATCTCTCTACTTCTGGAAATATTTATGTGTATATCATTGTAATATCTCTTCTTTCATTTCGTTTCGAAAATAATCCGGATCAAAAATTGTCTATGTTGTTTTTTCTTGTGTAAGGAATGAGAAACTATCTCTCTCATGATTAGAGATTTTCCTTAAAAGGTTTGAAGCTAAGTTATTATCCTAGAATGCTTATTTTCAACCATTAAACCTTGTGTGTGTGTGTGTGTGTGTTATGTATATATATTTGCAGGGTATACTTTTAAGAGTACAGTGTTAAAAATTACAATGGATTCTTGTTGTCAAACAAGTCACTTTAGATTTCATTGATTACAAATAGTAACTACTAGCACAAAACAAACAATAGGGGATGGAATAGTTGTTGTGAAATAAGTCACCTAGATTTCATTGATTACAAAAACTATAAAAACTTTGCACCTCTATAAAATATAATTTTATCAAAAAAATGCCTAGAGATAGATTACTGAAATTTTGTTAAAATCCTAGGTTTCATGCTTGATACAGATAGCAATGATCCTCTTATCAACATCATGAACACTCTTCATCTCATCATCACAACATCAAGGACATTCCAAGCTTCAAGGACACTCTTCATCTCAATATCACATCATCATGGACATTTCAAGCTCTAGTTTCAGATTGTATTGCAACTGCTTTAGTTTAAGTTTTATGTATAATGTAAGCCGCTTAAGTTTAACTTTTATGTATAATGCAATTCTTATAGTAAGATTAATCAATGAAGGTGATGAAATTTTTATAGCAAGAGTAATCGGAAAAGGAAATTTGTAAGCTTTTTCAAAGAAAAATGGCGGTGGAGAATGTCGCCAAGCGTCACCACATACACAAAAATAGGCAGTCGAAAATGTCACCAAGCATAACCATATACATAGATACAGGCACTTGAAATTGTTGCCAAGCATAACCACACGCAAAATGTGACTTGAAATTTTTCCACAAAATTTATGACAACCCACCTACTCATTTAATTCATCATACCAAGCATCAATCAAATTCAAAGAAGGTATATAACACTACTAGACATTTATGTATGGAATATAGTTTACATAATCATTAAACCATTAAATTAAATAGTTAATAACCTAGTTTAGTAATTAATACATCAATTAATCATACTAGTGTACATGTGTAGAGTATGTATGCATAGCTAGCATACACATAGCTTACATATGTATTAGTGTTCAAAAATCACCACCTATAATGCATAGTTCTTATATGTTCACATTAAAGCGTGCAAGACAACAAATTAAGTGAATGCATCATTCAGTAATATTGACTAACAAAATTACAATAATTCATCAATAATTGATCATCACACATAAAATATCTAAATGGGATCAAAATTATTGTTTTAAAAATGGTAGGAACCAAGTGAGGAAATAGGAGCGTCACATCTAATTCCCAAGCAACATTCTCAATTGATTTTGAATCATTGTTCCTCCCTATCCTACTTGTGTCTTCCACATATTGTCATTTCCTCTGTTGGACTATGATGGAGTGTCAACTACATTAACCTAACTCCATATAGAACATGTAAGTGCAAGTTTCATATATATCAACCAAGCTTCACCAACATGCAACTTGTAGTCACCATCACATGTCTAGGGGAGTGTTGCTTCAAAACTACCTCCCATGACTCTAGGTTTTGGAGGATAAATTGTGGGAAATACCTCCACCCCTCCTAAAATGTAACACTCTCAGCCCCTAAATACCCTTACCAGGGATGGGGCATTTTTCTCACTCTAATCATCTCAAATCATCTCTCCGAGGTCTCCAAAATATTCTACTCACCCGTAGATTTCTAATGACTAATATCGGCTCTAAATCTGACATCTGATTTGTAAGATGCGGCCTCCCAAAGTTGTCTGGGCATTATTAGTTGGGGACCGCATGGTAGTTGGCTTTTAGTGTTGAACGCCCATTTTTCCTTAATGCACACATACTCCCCGAAGCCCCGAAATCTCTCCATGTGGACTCAGCCATTCAGCGTTCGGCGTTCCACATTTGAGCATTCGGTATTTCAGCATTTGGCATTCTACGTTGAACATCGGAGATCGATGTTGAATGTCCCTTTTTCGGCGTTTTGCATTCGACGTTTGGCGTTGAACTTTTGACGTTTGGAAATCGACGATCGACGTTGAACGTTCCTCTACGATACTACACCCAAAATCATTCAAATTCATGGACTCTCGAAGTCTCAGTTGCATCACCAACCACATTGTCTAGGAGAGCACAAACTAGAGGTTGACACGCATCGAGGGCCAAAGGTGACATGTGTCCTCATTAGGGAGTGAAACGTGTCATGCTCAAATAGGCATAAGAGGTTTGCAAAACTTCCATATCTTGGTGACATGTGGCACATTAATCATGGGTCCACATCACCCTTGATGATGTCAATACGCCATGTCACCTTGGGCTAACAACCTTCCAAACCCTTTGATCTCATGGTCAAGATGTGTCCACATAGACCTTGGGATATGCAGCCTCCGTCGCTTCGCCACTTTGGTGTTTGGGGGTTTCATGGTGTAATCCTCACCTTACACCCAGAGTAGGTCAAATCTGAATTGACCATGGGGTAGATCCAATGGTCACGAATGGTCCTGAAGCTCCTCCGGATCGATAGATCCTGTTAATTCGTGACTCCAGTATTCGGTATTTTTTTCATGTAGTTTCCAGCTTTCTCCCAGAGTGCTAAGTCCCCAAACTACATGATCTAGATACTCGTGTCCTTAATGATGGACGGTTGGGATGGACTCCGGCCTTCGGTGCTACAACGAAGTGCACATTCACCATCAGGTCAAAACCTTTTGAATATACTCGATCCATGGAATCGTGTTATGGTCGATGGATGGTTAAGAGGGGTTTTCAACAAAGTCTCTAGATCGATGGTCCATGTTACTTCGTAAATTCGGTATTCAGGAATTTTGAAGGTGCAACACATTTTTTTCTCCCAAAGCAGTCAACGACGGACTAGCCTCAGCATATATCTAATGGTCAGGGAGATTCTCAAGTTTCCTTAGATCTATGGCCCACGTCAATTCGTGATCGGTAAGTGGATCGGGGTTTATTATGGGGATGAGTTCCACGGTAGTGGGTAAATGATCGCCAGTCATCCGTCCACTGTCAAGCCATCGAATCGATAGGTCGTCTTTGGCAAAATTTAGTCTTTGCGATACTTAATTCCTCAGGGCTCCGGACTCCCGGACTCCCGAACACTTAACTACCTCAGAACTTAACCCAGGGTTCCTAGGCCTTGGTTATATGGAGCTTTGTCAAGCCCCAAAGGCTACAGTCATACCTCTTGGCATATATTTGGCTAAGGCCGCAACACCCTAGACCTCTGAACTCCCAAAGTTCTAAAGCCAAAAAGTCTTAGCTCCCTTCGGCTAGCACAGGGTTCCCAGAACTTGGTCATATGGATCCCCTAATGAATATTGGGTTGTAAGCTCTACTCTTAGATGATATTCGGTTAAGGTTGTGGGCATGAGCCTATGGTCTCTTAGGTTGCTGGTTTGAAGGAAGCGCACTCCAAATTCGTAGAACTCTAAGTTATAACTAAGGACGAGGCATATTTTAACCAGCCTAGAGGCCCAATTCATCATCTTACATTCGTTCGCATGCAATGGCTTACAGAAGAATAGTTAGGCATTCTCATTATAAATTAGATTATGTAAACCTTACTCACATACACAGACATCCAGTCATTCATTTAAATTCAATTGCACAGGGATCAAAAGATACTTATATATTACATGTCACAGTTAGCTAACCGACTGTGGGTGTTTTCCTTTCCACAAAACCATAGGATTAGAGGCATTCATTCTTATCACTCTTGCCACCCCCATGCCAATCCATGATATCACTAGGTAACTATTCCATTTCTCATAGACCTTTTCTCTGTCACAGTATCCCTACGAGGTTTATCATATTCTTCTCCAGCATCAAGTTAGCAGCCTTCCTCTTTTCTTCTGCATATCAGAGTCGTGTGTTCCACTATGTGCATGTTTTCTTCTCTGGTGTCTCTCCTTCTCTCTGGATATCCTCATGCCCTCTTCTCCTCCTCCCTCTGTGTCTTCTCTTTTTCTCTATTTTATGTATATATTTTCCCAGGATGATTCTCTACCTATTATGTTGCTTCTATCAGAAGGAAACTCGAGTCAGTTTGTTCTGCCAAACCCTATGATACTTCGGGTTGACATTCTTTAGTCAAACCATGCTTCCATTCATGGGGGGGGTTGAGAATTCAACCGCCAGTCCTTCCTTTATTAATTGATTCCTCTCCTTGGGATCTGGAGGGGGTTTATCATTCCCAACATGGGTGAATTCAGGTTCATTTGACATAATGAACCCACTCTTATAGTTTTCTCATTCTTTCCTCTAGTGATATCATGGCCAGTACTTCAAGGCTTCACCCCCCCAGTCAGTCATTGAAAATCTAAACAATAATACATTTACATTCTTCACATGCCTTAGCATGGTAATCAAAATTAACAAGTAATTACAAGATGGGGTAAATAGGGGTGTTACAATCCCCTCCCCCTTAAAAGTAACACCGTCCTCAGTGTTCTTTCTCAGTAACACATGTCATGCCTTTGTCATTTAGTTTCTTTAGAAATCTTGATCCTCTTTATGGATCAAGTCTTTTCAGACTCTTAGACTTTTTCACCTGCCTTCAATAATCTTGGACAACAAGCACATTAACCATAATTTCATGCAAAAACATTTTATTGTTGTGAAAAATTCAAGAGAAAAATTTTCATAATTTAGCACAATACTTATCTATGCAGTCTCTATATTTTCATCCACATGGATATCTAGTTATATGGGCTCATTGTTTTTCCTATACATACCCATTGTGTGCATGATCTCGATCAATAGTGTATGATAATTGTCAAAGTCCCTTCTTCGTTGCGGTCACTCACCCTCCAGGCCTAGGATCATGCATCCCCTTCTCTGTTATACAGTTCCTCGGGTGATCCATGTTGCCTTTCCAAGGATTTATCACACAAGAAGAGTTTGAAGGACTTCATTGAGCCTTATAGTTGAAGCATCCCTCAGACTTTCTTTGTCGAGGCATCCCTCTAGCTTGTGTTACCACAAAAAAACATGTTCTAAGGTGATCATGGCTTACCACAGGGTTCTCTTGCCCCAACCAGTAGCCTCTTTCATGCTTTCCATCTTGACAAACTTCATTTGTCCTCCCTAGACAGATATTTTTCATCTCACATCTATCACAGGTATACAACAATTATGAGAAATTATCCTCAATTTCAAATTCAAAATTTTCTCACAAATCTGTCACCCACAAAATTTTCAATTCCATATTTATTTTTAGATTTGCTTCATACAAGGACAAGATCCATAAACATGGGACTTTCCTTCCCATAGCAGTTTGTCTTAGCAGGAAATTGATCTTCCTTATGGGCTTATGATACTGTCATATCCAAGACCCTTTTCTTCCAGCAATTTCAACATCCTTATCCAAATAAATTGATAGTTTTCATGCACTTTATATTTTCAAAACTATGCATACTAACAGTCCAATTAATTTTCATCCATTCAAGGGTACAGAGAAACAAATTATATCAGTATTGTCGTAAACACCCTTTCAACATGCTACATTTCTAAATGCAATTCAAATATCAAATGACTTTAATAAATGTGCCAATATTCATGGTCACATTTATAGCCAATGCACCCTTGCATTGATTTTCAAGTTTTCCACACTTGGTGACAAGCACTCTGCCATGGTGTGTTGTATATTAACCAACCTCTTCTCCATATGGCTTATTTATTCTCGTTCATTATTGTAGCATGAATATTCTTCCTACTACACAATGATCACAATCCCAAATCAGTACCTATGAAACTATAAGTTTCTCTTGAATGCACCCAAGCATTCTCCCTTCATTAGAAACTAGGGTGCCAACACTCATGGCCATCCAGATTTGATTTTATTTAACGCCCACACAATTTAAGTAAAATATTGTAAAGTCATACTTCCTCAATGGAAAATTCATTGTCTACCCTTTATGCAAAAATGCATTTCCTCGAAACAATTCCATGCAATGTGCTAACTATGAGCACCTTTGTTTCCAATCATTTCTTGATTGGTCAATGCAGGCATATCAGTTCATGAATTCTTTCAAGGGTTACAATGATGCAATGTAGGAGTTAAACCCTACCAAATCCCTCTTAAATGCCGACATAATTCAAAACCGAACTCGCTAATCACCCACAGAGATCATTGTACGTGTTTACACAACATTAATGAGTGGGTTCCATGCAGGTTCACCCACTGATCATTCACAAATTGACGGCTCACGGTGATTGCGGAACCCCAATGTGCTCTCTCTTTATCAGAGAGTTCAATCTCTGTAATGAATACGGGTCGTCTAATCTACGATCGGATCCCAAACTCAAAACAAAACTATATTGAATTTAATTTATGGGTACAGGTCCCGACATTAACCCGTGTGCATATAGAATATATGCAATGAATATGGGTTGTCAATATTAACCCTCAATCGATTTGTAAACCACATGATTCTAAATATAATAATTCCTATGTAGTAATATTTGATAGAGAGTTTAGATTGAGAACATAGTCTCGATTTCCTAAGTTCGATCGCAGAATATACTTACGATTTTTTTCCACAGAAGAAAACATGCTTGTATCATAGCCTCCAAAAAGACGAAACATTTTTCATATATGTACTAGCATATTGTTGGCACAGTGGCAAACCCAGAAGTCAATGCTATAACAACACACCAAAAAAACCCTAACTATCGGCCCTTTCGGCAACACCTGCAAAGCAGATGAAGTCTCACCCGAGGAAGAGGCAGGGGTGGTTGCAGGACTCCAATGTCTGCAACCTTAGCTGGGACACATATATGTGATTCTATTCACTAATAGAGCACTCAGCAGTTTACATTCATCAATATTTAGTTCTTAGTTACAACGCAGTTAAACCCTAATTACATCACAGCGCGGTATTCAACCAGATATATCATTTAGCATCACTTAGCAAGACGAAACAGATCAATTCTAACAAATTCGACACGAAGCACATGTATACAAACCAGATATAACATCCATATATAAGCACTAACCATCAACATATCTATCTATCATTCATCTATGTCAAAGCATTAAGCAAGTAAACACATAAATACATCAATACATCGCACAAAGAAAAGCAACACAGCATGTACATGGTTCACCGCCACCCTAGGGCTACATCCACCAACTCTTCTCTTCTTTATTATCTTGAGTCAAGCTTCTTACAGGAACAGAGCATCCAAGTTCCACTCCGCAGAGGATAGGAGATCTGCGCACCTCGCTAGATCCTCCTTCCTTGTGCTACAGCACAAATCCTTCCACGGTCTATTACAATCACTTGCACTTAGTTATGCAAGTCTCACACAGTATGCACAAAGCATCTACAATCCATACTTGCACTTGGAACTCATCCTAATATCACATAGATGCAACTCTAGCACTTAGCACTTTGGCATACTATCACATAGATGCCCCTCCTTATATTTCCTAGACATCTATTTATAATTTACAAAATAGGCCTAAACATGGGTAAACCCATGGGCCGACATCCCATACCCATTACATAATCCCAAATCCCAAAAAGGGCCCTAAAAGAGGTCGAGATCCCACGATCTCCACTTTGTCTTGCGCTTCGCCTTCGATAGCCTATCGAAGTCCTAGAATTAGGTCAAACATGACCACGAATCCTCAAAACGTGGTCAAGGGCCAACAGGCCCCCAACACTCACTTGTGAATCATCCTGAGTCACTCTGATCTGATTAGTTCTGCTTCAAAAGAATCGAGCTTGGCTCGAGCTTCTTCGACTTATTGTTGTGCCACGACCTCCTGTTCAGTGAACTCTTGTATGACTGCTTCGTTGACAGGTCCCTCTAGGCATTGTTCAGCTACAGTGACGACTTTCTCCAATTCTACTCTTCTGCCTTCGATCTCTGTGAACAGTTGGTAAGCCTCGTCCTATACAGGTTGGAGCCTCTGAGTTACTTCCATAAATATGCTATGAATAGTATGAACCTTTTGTTTTGCAGTGCGTTGTTCTTAGGATCGCTTCATTCTTTTCACAACTGACAGGGGCTTCAACTGCGCCTGTATGGTCTCTGCTTGATATTTCACTTCCTGGAGCTATGACTCTAGTGTCTTCAATTATGGATTCTCAGTGAGTCACTCATATGTTTGGGCACCACAATCACTCAGTTGCTTTCATTCTAGGGCAAGGACTTTTATTCTTTCAACTGCGCTGTGAACAGTTGCTTCCCTTTTACCACTTACATCCTGCGGGGTGTCAAGTACGGTGCAGAGATATAAATATTTTATTCGTTGTTGTAGTTGTTGGACAGCTTCTGCGAGATGCTCTACTTGATGCATGACTCAGTATTCTTCCTGTAGTTCTAATCCTGTCACAGAGCAGAGTGCTCTATTTACTGCTTCTTTCACTTCGAGTTGCTCTGCGAATAATTGTTCTTTTTTTTGTTACATGTATGCATTCTCTTCTTCAAACTTGACCTGGAGAGAAACCTTCTCCTATTCTGCAATTCTGCGTTGTTCTACGATTTCTCTTTGTACTTGCTTCAAGGTCTGGGTGGCTTGTTATGTTTCTTCTTATGTGTGATGAAGACAAGCTTCGATTGCATCAGTTGATCGACGGAGTTGGGCTGACTCATCTCCCAACTCTGGTTCTCCTGATGGTAGGGGCGCAGTGTACACTGTGTGGCTGGACTAAAAGGCCTATTGTACCCCTCAAAAATCGACCTTAATTCCATCATACATTTCTTCTTGTTTAGCTTCTTGTTTCTCCATGATTTATTGAGGGCTGCTATGATGAAGTCAAAATCATCAGTAGTAAGCACAGTCTTCATCTTGGTAACAGTGGCTCTCGATTTCTTTCAAGAAGAAGGTTTCGGGGGAGAAACCTTCCTCTTCTTTAGGGGATCAGTCTCATCTATCGGCGGTGTTACTTCACCTTGCTTCTGTTCATCTCCAGTGCCATTTATCTCTTCTTCATCACCCCCTCGGTGAATTGATATTGAAGCAGTCTTTCTTGAGGTGTTGCTTAAGTCTTGGACCTCTTCAGTCTTCTTCGTTCTGCTGGGTCCGGGTGTATCATGCGTGGTTTCTAGGCTGTCAGGGTCAGACATCTCTGCAGGGTCTGCTGGAATAAGGAGGTCTGTTGACTAGTCCTCAGTGATCTCCTCAAGGTCCTCTTCCATGAGATTATAGTACGACTGAAGTTGCTCCTTATGTTCATTGGCTCGCGTTGTAAGGTAGATGAATTTTCGATCTGCACATAACTTCATCAGGGGTTAGAACCTCTGTAGGGTGTTCGAAGTCATGTGAGGTTCGGCTTCGATGGCTCTCTTCTGCTGAAGGTAATACATGTGAAAAACATTGTTCAACTTCCATTTTTTGTTTGTATCACTTGAGTACCAGAGTGTAGTGAACTTCGCAGCAAGCGGCTCGAATGTTTCAATATCTGGGAAGGTCGCACCTTCCGGCATCTCCCAGGTAACAAAGGCGATAAGGATCAAGAGCCAGTTGAAGTGGAACTCGTAGCCCTGATCCTGTGCTTCGCGACAGTCTAGTTCCACCTGATTCACTAGGTACTTCGCCCAGTTCATCTGTAGGCCTTTTGCGCACTTCCCTGCAAGGTCAACAACAAATCCTGTGACCTGCATAGGCATGTTCTTCCTTATTAGCTCTCCTGCAATTAACTGACAGGCTGAGCGCACTATGCCATTCTGGATGGAGGTTACCTTGTAACCTTGCATCCCCTTTTCAACATCGCCATATGTGTCCTTAATCTTTGTGCTAGTTCACAATCTATGGCTTTTCCTGGATAGAACTCTTGCGGGTCGGGTCCTTGCATACTCAATCCTATGATCCTATGGATCAACATCAGGTCAATCGGGATACGGCGGTCTAGCCATAAGTATCCGCCATGGTAACATGAAAGAAATAGCTTGACAGAGGCATTGAATTCCTTGTTCCTTTCTAAGTGTGGGATTTTGATTACATTTAACAAAGTGGACTGTGTGAGGTTCATCATCCATGGCTCAGGAATTATCTTTGAGTTCTTCCCCTTCGTCATGGTCAGGTATTTATACGGGGCAAGCATATTGTAGTTCTTGTGATCTTTGAGGTTGAAGTCACTGAACTTCAATGCTAGAATCTTATCCTGTTGTGCTCGAACTGCATGTATCCCCTTCAGGACGTACGCAGTAACCATGGTGTACTCAAAATATCTTGGCACACTATCTCGACTCACTACGCTGGCCAAAGGCAGGATGTAATCGGGAAATGTGGTCGGGATCAGCGTCGCATTCGCTAGTTCATCTCTGTGTTTGGTTCTCTTTTATGAAAATGGTCGGGATGGTCTGGCTCCGCGAGTAGTCGATGGAGAGGCTTGCACTCCTCTCGTCGAGGATGCTTTTACACCTACAAACATCACTCTTTCAAACATGACTCTCTCAGTCATGAGGTCGATGAGTACTCCTTTCATAGACTCTTCGACTATGCTAAGTTCTTCGGACATACTTTCGTGGTTGAATATCTCAGGTTCAAAGAATAACTACTCAATGCAATAGAATAGATGGCACCAACGCAGTGATTACTATGTGAAATCAACTATGTTGCGAGCTCTGATAGTCACGATCAACGAGTAAGAATCCTTCATTAACTCAGTTATGTCCATTGTGGCGCGGTCCCAACGGTCTGGTGGTGAATTTTCTGACCATAAATTCCTTTCTATCCATTCGGGTCATCGTTCGAATGGTTATGTTGTTCCCAACAACTATATTGATTCGCCAGGGCGAAGTGCCATGTGACGTTGTTCTGATATTCCAGCGAAGCTCCAATTCTACAAATTTTCCTTCTGCGAAGTTCCCTTGGGAACCTTCTGTAACTTTTCAATCTTACCTCTCTTCTTACTTAGTTTTCTAGCCTTCTTTCCAGTGAGCTTCGTCTAGGAATTCCTTTTTCCCTTCTGATTCTTATCTTCTTTCAACAAAGTAACTTCACATTGTTGAGATTCTTTCCTAGAAATCAGGGGTAATACTTCATCTGTATCAAGAATAGGTACTTCAATCTTCTGTGGGTTTTTTAGTGTTCTTCCAACTTCGACATCCAAGTCTCTGGTTTGAAATAGCTTCACTCGATTCTCCTGTTCTTCAATCAAGTGTGTGATCCTCCTAGTCATGAAATCTTTCAAATCTTGCTTCTTCTGTTTCAAGACTTCTTCCTCTTTCTTTCTGGCCTGATCTTTTTCAATCCAATTTTTTCCTAGTAACATAGCAAATGGAGTGTTATTCTCAATAAATTTAACAACTTCAAATTCTTCCTCTGTCGAAGTTCCATGAGTACTCATAGATATCTGGGTAAGTCTTCCACATAGGGTTATCAGCTTTCCTCTGAATAATCCTATTCCTCCCAATGAAGGAGTCATAGAAGGCTCCCCTAAAAGTTTCCAAGTTCTTTCTGTCATGATATTCACCTGTGTTTCCTCATCCAAAACACAGTCAATGTCGAAGTCTCTTATTCTTGCTTCAATGCATTCTTTTTCTTTAAAGACCTCTGATAAACTAACATGTCGGTGGTCATTCAGGGTTTCTTTCATCTGTACCAATAATTTTTCTGATTCTTTCTGGGGTTCTGTCATAATCTCAGTTTCTGGATCTGCCTTAGGGTTTTCTTGGTTCATACTCATTCTTTCAACCTTATCAATCATTATAGGGAAATCCAATACTTCATGCTCCATAGCTTTGTAACAGAGGCAACTAGGTATTCTACCAGGGCATTCCTTAGCCAGATGTCTTGGTCTTCTGCAACTGTAACAAAGGGTTAATCCTCTCTTTTCTTTAAATGATCCCCAACCTCTCATGTACTACACACTAGGATCATGGTAGCTAACCTGCAAAAAATTATTTATACGGTCCTACATTCATTCGTTAGTCCAAACATTCTTTCTATGCATAGGTCATATTTGACCATTTTTGGGACTGCGACAACTTGCCAAAGATGGAGCGCAACGCGAAACAGAAATTAGGGAAACTAGACCTATCTTTGGGTCTCTTTAGGGTTTTGGGTTGATGTAACGGGAAAGGGATGTCGGCCCGTGGGTTTACCCATGCTTAGGCCCATTTTGTAATCTATAAATAGATACTTAGGCAATGTAAATAGAAGGGGGTAGTACATCTATGTGATGTATAGCTAAAGGCTTAGTGCTAGTAACTGGATCTGTGTGATCGGATGTATATTGCAAGTGCTATGTGCATGATTGTAAGGAGATTGAAAAGCTTAGTGCAAGTTGTTGTAGCTTTGTGTTGAAGTGCAAGGAAGAAGGATCTAGCAAGCTACGCAAATCTTCTATCCTATGCAAAGTAAGGGTCATTGAACCTCTGTGTTGTAACCACTTGACCAAGATAATATAAAGAAGAAGACTTTGTGTACGTAGCCCCAGGGTGGGGGTGAACCACGGTAACTTTGCGTATTGTGCTCCCTGCTTTGACCTAATGCGTTTATCTCCTTCTTGGCTAAGTGCTTGATATGATTAAATAGAATTAGTTATGCTTTGTGCTTCTGAGATAGGAATGAATGTTAGATCTGATATATAAGATGCTTAGTGTCTGATCTAGTGAATCCAATCTATCTTGATGTATATAAGTGCTAAGTCTTCTTGAATCTAAGTATATACTGCGATGCTCTGTGCTATCTGTGAAGTGATGTAAGGGTTGAATATTAATGGATAAACCATGCTAGATGATTGCTAAGTGCTATAATCACAAATCTGTGTCCCAACTAAGGTTACAGACATCTGAGTCCTGCAACCACCCCTGCCTCTACCTCGGGTGAGACTTCATCTGCTTCACCAGTGTTGCTGAAAGGGCCAGTAGTTAGGGTTTTGTTGGTGCGCTCTTGAGCGTTGAACCCTAGGTCTGCCCCTATGCCAACAAATGGTTCTGTTGTCGGGACCTGAAACTGTGATTGATGGTAACTAAAGAAGACAAATCTTTGTACGAAATAAGCTCTGTGCATATATATGTTGCCCTAGTGCGCAGTATTCTACTTGACCTACGAAGCTTTGTGCAGAGAAAAAAAGGTCAGATCTGAAGGAAAGAGGTCAAAGCTGCAAGAAAAGAAGTTGATACTAAAGAAAATAAGTTGAGATCTGAACACTTTATCTTCTAAGAAAAGTAAAAGTGGAAATTTATGAAAGAAAGAGGTCAGATCTGCAGAAAAGAGGTAAGATCTGTAAGCTCTAGCCTCTAGTAAAGGTAATAATAGTTCAAATTTTAGATCTTAAAAATTTATGCCCCGTGGAAGCAAATAAAGAAAAAAAAATTACTTCTAACGTATGGATTTAGGTATGCTTGATAAATTTTATCTCAACTTAAAAACTAGAGCATTGTTAGATAAAAGAAAGTTTGATATGAATAGGTCTGATAGGAATAGTGAAAGATATGTTATACCTATGCATAGAAAGAGTTTTTGGACTAACCAATGGATGCAAGACCCTAAAAAGAAATTTTTGTAGGTTATCCCTTATAATCCTAGAACGCAGTACAAAAAGAGTTGGGGATCATTGAAGAGAAAGAGAGGATTAAATCTTTGCTACAATTGCAGAAGACCAGGACATCTTGCTAAGGAATGCCCTGGGAGAAACCCTAGCTGCCTCTGTTGTAAATTTATGGACCATGAAGTATTGGATTGCCCTAGAATGATTGCTAGACTTGAAAAGCTGAATATGGAACAAGCAAACTCTGAAAGAGATCAAGAGACTAAAATTATAGAAGAACCCCAGAAATAATCAGAGATCATGTTATTGAAAATAAAAGAAACCCTAGATGACCATAAGAATGTCAGTTTGTCAGAGCTCTTCAAAGAGAAGGAGAAAATCGAAGTAAGAATAGGAGACTTCGACATTAATTGTGCTCTAGATGAGGGAACACTGATGAACATTATGACAGAAAGAACTTGGGAAACCCTAGGAAGGCCTGCTCTGGTCCCTTCACTAGGAACCATCAGATTATTTAAAGGAAAAATGGTAACCCTATGTGGCAGAATTACCCAGATAGCTATGAGTACCCATGGAACTTCGACAGAGGAAGAATTCGAAGTTATCAAATTTATTGAGGACCACGCCCCATTTCTAGCTTTGTTAGGCAGGATCTGGATTGAAAAAGACTAGATCCAGAGAACAGAAGAAAAGGATGCTCTAGAACAGAAGAAGCAAGAACTCATGGAATTTATGTCTAGAAGGATATCCTACTTGATGAAAGAACAAGAGGACATACCTAAGCCATTGAACACCAGGGACTTGGGTATCAAAGTTATAAGAGCATTAGAGGAACCACATAAGACTGAAATATCTAATCCATATGATGAAGGAGTATTACCCTTGGATATGAAGAAAGAACCTAAGCAACGCGAAGTGACTATGTCAAGAGAAGATAAGAATCAGAATGGAAAAAGGATGACCCAGACAAAGATTACTGGGAAAAAGGATAGGAAGCTAAGTAAGAAGAGGGCCAAAATCGAAAACTTACAGAAGACTCCAGAGGAAACTTCGCAGAAGGAAAAATCACAGGAATCGAGCTTCGTCAGGATATCAGAATAGCGACCTATGACACTTCACCATGGCACAGAAATATAGTCGTTGGAAGCCAATATAACCGTTCGAATTCCACTCTGAACGGGTCGAAATGCCTTTATGGCTCACCACTAGACCCTTAGACCATGCCATAGGGACATAACATCAGTTAATGCAGCCTCTTATCCGTTGCAAGCCATCGTTGCTAAGTTTCCCTACTTAGTTCGTCGCACCACGCATCGAAAATACTTTTAATAAATGAGAATTTGAGTCCAAAACTTGATATTACTTCACCCTTTGATCATTGCCTTGTTCCCACACTTTTCATCGTAGTCTCTGAATTCATTTTCACACCTGAGCTAGTGGACCCAAACTTGTATGTCGGACGATCTCAGTGTTGTTAAGAAAGTAGTTGAAGAAGTTTTGATTGACTTAATGGCTGATAGAGTCATGTCAGAAAGAAGGATGTCTGCAGGTGTGAAAGCATCATCA
This sequence comes from Picea mariana, assembly GCA_032191745.1. Lineage (NCBI taxonomy): Eukaryota > Viridiplantae > Streptophyta > Pinopsida > Pinales > Pinaceae > Picea > Picea mariana. Next base: position 179,021 of record JASDQU010739006.1, on the reverse strand, counting down.
ACAGGAGGAGTCCAAGTTTTTCCCTCCACTTCTCATGAAGCAGGACCTTCCAGAACCACGACCGAGACAAGAACAAAGCACAGAGACGACATTGCAAATGCCAAGTTGATCCCACGCATTCTGCCAGTTTGCATACCACCTTTGAGCAGAAATATTAACCGCGACAATGTACCCAGAGACTTTAAGTACACCTTGATCACCGCATATCTTCTAAAAGGGGTGTGCGCAGTACGTGCTGACCAGGATAAGCTCGTAGGGCTGAAATTTAATGATTTTAACCTTGGAGATCGCAAAACCTATAGCATGTTAGCTCCGCATAAGTACTTAACCAAGACCAATGGTAGAAATCCTAATATTGTCCTGCAGTTCTGGACCCAAAACCTTGCGCAGTCCACACTGCTCAATGTAATGAAGATCCCTCACTTCGGCAAACACCGGGAAGTCAACGCATGCATCAAATTGTTGTTGTCTTGCTACCATGGTGGATACTTATGTTTGGACCGCCGCATCACTGTGGATCCGACTCTGATAAATTGGATCACAGGACTTAGCATGCAAGGCCCTAACCCACAGGACTTTTACCCAGGAAAGACCTTAGACCGAGCACTAGCACAGTGGATAAAAGAAACTTATGGTGAAGTAGAGAAGGGTACGCGAGGCTACAAGGTAGCCTCTATCCAGAGTGGCGCAGTGTACCTTGCATGTCAGTTGATCGTGGGCAAGTTAGTTCGTAAGAACAGACCAACACAGGTGAATGGATTCGTAGTTGACCTCGCAAGGAAGTGCGCTGAGGGACTACAGATGAATTGGGCACGGTATCTTGTAAACCATTAAGAGTTGGATTGCAGAGGAGCACAAGACCAAGGGTATGGGTTCCACTTTAGTTGGTTTCTCATACACATCGCTTTCATCGCTTTGGAACTGCCAGAGGGAGCCACTTTTTYGGAGATCGAACCTTTCAAACCACTAGCCACGAAGTTTTGTATGCTCTGGTACTCCATCGACATGAACAAGCAGTGGCAGTCCAATGCTATCTTCTACACCTATTTCAACCAACTGAAGAATGCAATTCAGTTTACACCGCGAATCACCCCAAAYGTACTTCATAGGTTTAGACCTTTGATAAAATTTAGCGTGGACTGCCACTTCACCTATATTACAGCGCGCAGTGATGAGCATAARCAACAGATCCAATCCTACTACAAGTTGACAGAAGATGACTTGGAGGAGATTACCAAGGAATGGTCGGTGGACCTCCTTGTTGCAACGGACCCCACATACATGTCCGACGAGGAAAGCCCTGAAGATATGCTGGATACACCTGGGCCAAGCAAGACTAAGAAGGATGAAAAATTTGAAGATGTCCCTAGCACGTCCACAAAGACTACTTCGATCTCACCTGCGCAGGGAGGTGATGGTGACGAGCTAGGCAGCACAGAAGTTGAGCAAAACAGAGGTGATATTACTCCACCTAGAGAGGAGGAGGATCCTTCCATGAAAAGAAATATTACACCACCAAAACCCTCCTCCCTAAAGAAAGCTAAGGCCACCCGGACCACACTTAAAACTGCCCTTACCTCGGATGAATTCGACTTCTTAATTGCCGCGCTGAATGATGTTTCACTAGAGCTCACAAAAAAGAAAGAAGCAAAGCAGGAGGAGATATTCAACTAAATAAAGGGAGAACTCCAAGAAGTGCAGCAGCCACTCCAGTCCAGCCGAGCAGTTTCTACAGCGCCCTTTATAAGTGGAACATCTGGAATAGGCGATCAGCCCACTCAATTACACCAGATCGTTGATCAATTCGAAAATCGCCTTCGACGAGCTCAAGAAGACACAGCACAAGCCACCCAGGCTTTGATGCAAGCACAGAAAGCACTTCTAGAACAACGGAGTGAGGCAGAACAGGAAAATATTTCCCTGAAAGCGAAGTGGGACGAGGAAAAGGCACAGTTGCTAGTACAGTAACTTGAATTACAGGAAAGGGTTCACAAATCACTTCACTCTATGACGGTCATAGAAGTGAAGATGGAAGACCATCTCCCACAGCAGGTGACCCAACTGGAAGAAGTAATATAGCAACTCCAATAGCACATCACATATCTCGAGCTTTGCACCATGCCTGAGACCCCCCAAGAAATAAGAGATCTAAGAGATACCACTGCTCGAAGAACAATTGGCTGGTTAAAAACCTTTGGCTTGGAATGCAAGCAGTTGAGCGCTAGAAGCGCCCAGACTTATGAAACCCTCACAGAAAATCCAGAATTGCAGACATTGGAGACACAGCTCCAAGAAGCAAAGCAACATGCAAACATGCTACAGGTGCAGATAAAGACGTTGACCCCGGCCAAAAGAATAAAGAGATTCGCAAAACAACGCACATCCCAACAACGGGTACATACGTTGCAAAGTAAAGTGATGGAAGTCTCCCAACAACTTCAGCCAATCCAAGAAAAGGCATGCCAATTGTTCGCTGAACTTGAAATCCAAGGAGTTGAACTTGAATAGGTTGTCATCACTGCAAAACAGTGCTTGGAAAGACCGCTCAATGACACAGTGATACAGGAATTTATTGAGCAAGAGGTTGTCGCACTGCAGCAGGTCGAAGCGGCTCGAGCTAAACTCAAGGAATTTGAAGCAGAATTGGTCAGACCTGAGTGACTCGGGATGAGTCACAGGTCAGTGTATGGGGCCTGTTGGCCCTTGACCAAGTTTTGAAGAATACTTGGTCATATTTGACCATTTTTGGGACTCCAACATCTTGTCAAAGATGGAGCGCAACGCGAAGCGGAAATTATGGAAACTAGACCTATTTTTGGGTCCCTTTAGGGTTTTGGATTGATGTAACGGGAAAGGGATGTCGGCCCATGGGTTTACCCACACTTAGGCCCATTTTGTAATCTATAAATAGATATTTAGGCAATGTAAATAGAAGGGGGTAGTACATCTATGTGATGTATATCTAAAGGCTTAGTGCTAGTAACTGGATCTGTGTGATCGAATGTATATTGCAAGTGCTCTATGCATGATTGTAAGGAGATTGAAAAGCTTAGTGCAAGTTTTTTTAGCTTTGTGCTAAAGTGCAAGGAAGAAGGATCTAGTGATTTGCGTAGATCTTATGTCATGTGCGAAGTAAAGGTCATTGAAGCTCTGTGATGTAACCACTTGACCGAGATAATATAAAGAAGAAGACTTTGTGGACGTAACCCCAGGGTGGGGGTGAACCATGGTAACTTTGTGTATTGTTCTCTGTGCTTCGACCTAATGTGTTTATCTCCTGCTTGATATGATTAAATAGAATTAGTTATGCTTTATGCTTCTAAGATAGGAATGAATGTTAGATCTGATATATAAGATTCTTAGTGTCTGATCTGGTAAATCCAATCTATCTTCTTGTATCTAAGTGCTAAGTCTTCTTGAATCTAAGTATATACTGCAATGCTCTGTGCTATCTGCAAAGTGTTGTAAGGGTTGAATATTAATGGATAAACCATGCTAGATGATTGCTAAGTGCTATAATCACAGATATGTGTCCCATCTAAGGTTGCAGACATCTAAGTCCTGCAACCACCCCTGCCTCTACCTCGAGTGAGACTTCATCTGCTTCGCAAGTGTTGCCAAAAGGGTCGGTAGTTAGGGTTTTGTTGGTACACTCTTGAGCGTTGAACCCTGGGTCTACCCCTATGCCAACACTTAGTAAAATGAAACAGATCAGATCTAATAGATTTGACACTAAGAACATGTATATAAACCAGATCTAACATCCATCTATAAGCACTAAGCATCAACAGATCTATCTATCATTCATCTATGTCAAAGCACTAAGAAAGTAAACACATAAATACATCAATACATCGTACAAAGCAAAGAAACACGGCATGTACGTGGTTCACCCCCACCTTGGGGCTAAGTCCACCAACTCTTCTCTTCTTTATTATCTTGGGTCAAGCTTCTTATAGGCACGGAGCATCCATGTTCCACTCCATAGAGTACAGGAGATATGTTCACCTCACTAGATCCTCCTTCCTTGCGCTACATCATAAAGCCTTCCACAGTCTGTTACAACCACTTGCACTTAGCTCTGCAAGTCTCACACAGTATGCACAAAACATCTACAATCCATACTTGCACTTAGCACTCAGCCTAATATCACATAGATGCAACTCTAGCACTTAGCACTTTGGCCTACTATCACATATATGCCCCTCCTTACATTGCCTAGACGTCTATTTATACTTTACAAAATAGGCTTAAACATGGGTAAACCCATGGGCCGACATCCCATACCCATTACATAATCCCAAATCCCAAAAAGGTCCTTAAAAGGGGTCAAGATCCCGTGATCTCCGCTTCATCTTGCGCTCCACCTTCGATAGCATGTCGAAGTCCCAGAATTAGGTCAAACATGACCAAGAATCCTCAAGACTTGGTCAAGGGCCAACACATATCTTCATGCACTCCATTGCATTATCGTTAATTCTTCCATGGGTGAAACACAAACAATTCTCAATTGTTTCTACAGTAATACAACCATCATCACTATAGTGTCAAAAAAATTACTTTCATCAGCGTACCAGCTTTCTCATCCCGGAGAAAAACATAATACACAGCAAGAAAATAATTGAGGGCTCTCCCATTCTTCCAACTCTTTTTACACCACCTGGGACTTTTCATCGTAGCTGAGTTATTTCTAAGGCCTCACTGCCTTTTCTTAACATGGCTTCAACCAAGCCTATTCAATCAAACATACTCATTTATTCATTCTCTCCTTTTTTTCCAGTTGTACCTGTTCTCACAAGTGTTCATCTAAGACCTACAACTCTGTAAGCAATTCGGAGTTCTTAGGGTGGAAAAAGTGTTGCTTCTTTTTCCTTTTCTTTGCTTTTGCAATTTACTCCATGTTGGGATCTTCCTACTCTTTTCCTTGAGAAGCCTTGGTTAGGTCTCACCCTAACCTTTTTTAATACAACAACATGCTTTAATAGCAAACTTTTGTTCATAATGGATCATAAACTTGTGCATCCTGCACCTTACGATTCAGATATCAGAATGGTCAATATTCGTTTATTAGTCTTCTATTCATTACATGATGTTTTCAAAATGTAATACAAGATTCTTGTATATATATATATATATATATATATATTTGCAGTCCACTACTCAATTCTCAACAGTCATTAAGGTAGTGACTATGTTCTCCTGACAGAGTCTTCACACAGTTACTCCACAAGGAACTCCTTCATCATGCAACTTCCTTACTACATATCCATCACTATATGTGATGGCCTCAACCTTGAGTTAGCTTTAGTTGTTTACCAAATATTTCATAAGGAATATAAACATGCATCTTTGTCATCCATCCAAATTATGTATCCACACATATTCTGGTTTTGTTAACTTACATCAATGATGTACTTAACCATATGAATAATCATAAGCCTGTGTGTAGTGGACATAGGTATATTTTGTAGCCCACATACATATCTACTTTAAAATCAGTCAACTCATGATTGTTCTCATTCATTCTCATGTGATCCTCAAAGGCATAATCATTTGTCTCTTATCATGACAACGGAGCATCCTTTCTCGTGTACTCTTTCATCTATTTATGATATCCTTTTATGAGGGAATGGAACACATTCCCCTTAAGATATCATCCAAAATAGAATTTTCATGATTCTTCAGAATGGAGTCAACCATGTATCCATGGTATTCACTTAATCTTGGCAAGTGAAATTATTGCCTTACATATAACTCATCAAGGGAGCCATATTGTGCCTTTAGTATACATATATTCTTACATCATACATGTGCATCACTTGCACATTTAATATCATTCATACCTAGTTGGTATTAATATCATGATTCATATCAAGAAGCTTCACAATGCATTAAATCCATTCACTCAAGCCTATACACACCTAGCCCAAACATACATCATGAAAGTTCATTGCTTGCACCCTTTCCATGTCATACATGCACATGGACATATCAAACTTCCAAATCCTCCTCCCAAGGATATTGTTTACATTCTTATGACAAGCCTCATAGGCACACTCAACATTGAGCTTCCCTCTTAGTTCAGAGCTTGCAGTCATATTATTCATTTAAGTATGCATACACATATTCATATATATTTAGTGGCATATCTTGTACCTTTTACTTCATTCATATATCTATGTTTCATTTGTGTTGTTACTCCCCGGTTGTCATCAGGTCATTATGCACCAATGCAACTAGCAACAAGTCTTACACTACAACCAACCATAGGTTTAATTGAGTCTATTTTCATGTTACATTCATGCAACCATTATTGTATGCATCACAACATGTTATCATCTTGCATTTTCATTCCTAGACCGTACTCATGCCAATACATATTATGTACAGCGATGAGCTCATAATCTGGCTCATATACCCATTTCATTTTTCCCTTTATGGGCATGAGCAACATTCCCAAAGGACTTCTCTTTATCTTACTTAAATATATTATCCATGTTGTCATTTTCAACCACTATAGGTCAAGTAAATTAACCCTACACATTTTCATGGCTCCTCTAGTCATGAGGAGTTATATACTCTTCGTTTAGTCTTTTAATAATGCAGTAATTATATCTCCTAAGGATCCTACCAATCCTTACCAGATTTCCTTAACCATGAAGGAACTCTTCATGATTATCTTAATCCCCATATAATCAGCCATCTTAATTGCAAGAGACTCTGTCTGCCCTAACAGATAGACAATGTCACACTATAATAGAACAACTCAGTTTATGTCCCTTGTCTAGCTCATGCAACTTCATAACAGAATTTCTACCACCTCTGCCAATCACATTTAGGTCTTACCATTAACGTTGATCAGCATATCCCCACTCATGTAAGATTAGTTATCACTTTGAAAAAGGAACAATATAATTCCTCTGTTGAAATTCAGTAGGAATTTCCAAATCACAGTTTCAATCTGTAGTCCTTCTCCTCAAGGAGTTAATGCAGATAATAAACATCTTCCAAAGGTAGAATTACTTTTCAATGGGATCATCTTAAACTTGGTGTACCAGTCTTATGACTGGTATCTAGACCCTCCAAGCCTATGTTTGAATCATGATTTGCTAGGTAGTGTAGGGAAGGGTGTCCTCTCTTTTAATGTTTTCAAAGAAAGAAAATCACTCGAATCTTTCATGAACACAAGTAGGCCAAGTGTTGTTGTCATTCTCTGATACCAATTTGTAACACTATCAACCCCTAAATACCCTTTCTAGGAGTGGGGCATCAAAAATTTTCTCACTCTAATCATGTCAAATCATCTCTTCGAGGTCTTCATCCTCTTATACTCGCCTGTATCTTTCTGATGACTATTATCGGCTCTAAATCCGACCTCTGATTTCTAAGATGTAGCCTCTCGAATTTGTCTGAGCATTATCAGTTGGGGATCACATGGCAGTTGGCATTCGGCATTGAAATCCCTTTTTTCCTTAATGCACACATACTCCCTGAAGCCCCTAAATCTCTCCACGTGGCCTCGGCCATTTGGCGATCGACGCTCGGCATTTGACATTCACCGTTTCATAATTCAGCGTTCTATGTTGAATGTCGGCAATCAATGTTGAACATCCCTTTTTCAACATTCATGGTTCGACGTATAGCGTTGAACGTTCGGCATTTAGCAATCGGCGATCGACGTTAAACATTCCTCTACGATACTACACCCCAAATCTTCCAAACTCCTGAAGTCCCAGACTCTCGGAGTCCCAGTCGCGTTACCAACCACGTTGGCCAGGCGGACACAAACTAGAGGTTGACACGCTGCGAGGGACAGAGGTGACACATTTCGTCATTAGGGGGTGACACGTGTCATGCTCAAATAGGCATAAGAGTTCTTCAAAACGTCCATATCATGGTGACATGTAGCACGTTAATCAAGGTTCCATGTCACCCTGAGTGATGTCAGAATTCCACGTCACCTCAGGCTGACAGCATTCCAAACCCTCCGATATCATGGTCAATATGCGTCCACGTAGACCTCAAGATCTACGGCCTCTGTCGCTTCGCCACTTCGAAGTTCGGGGGTTTCATGGTGTAATCATTTCCTTACTCCCGGAGTAGGTCAAATCTAAATTGACCATGGGGAATATCCAACGGTCATGAGTGGTCCCGAAGCTCCTCCAGATCAATGGCTCTCATTAATTCATGACTTCGGCATTAGGGAGTTTTTATGTGTATTTTCCAGCTGCCTCCCAGAGTGTTAAGTCCCCGAACTACAGGATCTAGAGACTCGTGTCCTTAACGATGGACGTTTGGGATGGACTCCAGCCTTTGGCGCTACAGCAAAGTGCACATTCACCATCAGGTCAAAACCTATCGAATATACTCAATCCATGGACACGTGTCCTGGTCGATGGACAGTTAAGAGGGGCTCTCAACAGAGTCCCCAGATCGATGGTTGAGGAGGATCCCAAAGGATCTGAATATCGACGATCCACGTTACTTCATAAATTCGACATTCTGGAGTTTTGGAGGTGCAACATCTTTTTTCTCCCGAAGCGTTCATTGTCAGAATAACCTCAGCGTAGATCTAACAATCAGGGAGATTCTCGAGTGTCCTTAGATCTACAACCTTTGTCGCTTCATGATCGGTAAGTGGATTGGGGTTTAATGTGGGGACGAGTTCCACAGTAACGGGTAAATGATCAGCAATTGTCGATCCATTGTCAATCCACCGACTTGACAGGTTGTCTTTGGCGCAATTTGGTCTTTGCAATACTTAATTCCCTGAGGCTCCCGACTCCCAGAGTCTCAAACACTTAACTCCCTCAGGATTTAACCCAAGGTTCCTAGGCCTTGGTTATATGGAGATTTTTCAAGCCCCAAAGGTTAAAGTCATACCTCTTGGCCAAGATTTGGTTAAGGCTCAACACCCCGGAGCTTCGAACTCCCGGAGTTCCAAATCCAGAAAGGATTAACTCCCTTCAGCTAGCACAGGGTTCCCAAACCTTGGTCATATGAATCCCCTAATGAATATCAGGTTGTAATATCTACTTTTAGTTGAGATTTAGTTAAGGTCATGGTCACGATCATGTGGTCTCTTAGGCTGTTGTTTTGAAGGAAGCGCCCTCCAAATTCACAGAACTCTAAGTTCTAAAATAGGATGGGGTATCTTCGAACCAGCCTAGAGACCCAACTCTGTTGGTTGTGGAGCCTGATTGTCTTCCTGATTTAGAGGTCTTTTACTTTCAGCCATGTTTATACCCCATGAAGTATTTACACCCCAGAAGTATGTACACTCTTCCATGCAAGGGAGTGCAGAGGGGGGGTACCCCCTCTGCGGGGTCCGGGAAGGCTATCCCCTCGGCTGGGTTGTTTGGGGGCAAGTGGACCCCCAGCGGGGGTTTGGGGGCAGCATCCCCCAATGGGGGTTCGGGGGCGAAGCCCCCGAAGCAAAAAATGCCTTGTAAAAGTATATTGTAATTTCATTGTAAATCTGGACCATTCATTATAAGGTCGCAAATCTAACGATAGAGATTATGTTAGGGTTTTTTTGCCCTATAAGGCAACCCTCTTTTATGAGGGAAATGTATTGCGGCTATGTATGTTGGCGAGTATTGTATTCTGAGAGAGGAGACTGTGAGAGAAAGAAGAGGAAGTTACAGCGGGTTTTATTGTAGGTTGTATCCCTTCATTTTGCTGGATAATAATAAAGAAAGGACCTGGCAATTTCTCTGGTGGACGTAGCCCACACTGGGTGAACCACGTAAATTTGTGTCTCTCTTGTATTGTGTATCTTCTGTGTTTTATTTCCGCATTTGTTTTATTTTATTGCTCCGCGGTCCTGTTTTTCTAACAAACTCATCATCTTACATTTGTTTGCATGCAATGTATTATAGAAGAATAATTAGGCATTCTCATTATAAATTAGACATTGTGAACCTTAGTCACATACACAGACATTCATTCATGCATTTAAATTCAATTGCACAGGGTTCAAAAGATACTTATCTATTACATGTCGCAGCCAGCTAACCGATTGTTGGTGTTCACCTTTCCACCCAACCATAGGATCAGAGGCATTCATTATTAGCACTCTGGCCACCCCCATGCCAAGCCATGATATCATTAGGGAACTATGCCATTTCTCAGAGACCTTATCTCTGTCACAGTATCCCTGTGAGGTTTATCAAATGCTTCTCCAACATCAAGTTCGCAGCCTTCCTCTTTTCTTCTGCATATATGGGTTGTGTGTTCCCCTATGTGCATGTGTTCTTGTCTGGTGTCTCTCCTTCTCTCTACAGATCCTCACACGCTCTTTTGCTCCTCCCTCTGTGTCTTCTCTTTTTCACTATTTTATGTATATATTTTCCCAAGATGGTTCTCGACCTATCATGTTCCTTTTGTCAGAAGGAAATTCGGGTCGGCCTAGTTTTCCAGACCCTACAATACTTTGGGTTGACATTCTTCAGTCATACCATGCTTCAATTCATGGGGGGGGTTTAGTATTCAACCACCAGTCCTTCCTTCATTAATTGATTCCTCTCCTTGAGATCCGGAGGGGTTTTATCAGTCCCAACAAGGGTAAATTCGGGTTCATTTGACATAATGAACCCTCTCTTATAGTTTTCCCATTCTTTCCTCTAGTGATATCATGGTTAGTACTTCAAGGCTTCACCCCTACAGTCAGTCATTGGAAATATAAACAATAATACATTTACATCGTTCACATGCCTTAGCATGGTAATCGTAATTAACGATTAATTACAAGATGGGGGAAACATGGGTGTTACATAAAACAACTAGGGTCAATAGGATATTTGTGGTAAATACCTTCATCCTTACTAATATAACTAGGGTCAACACCCTATATCAAGTGATACTTTGCAACTACAGTTCTTAGAGTCATGTCATCGAACAACCACTATGGGAAAGTTGTGAGTCCTGTCATAACCACACTCATAACAAATCGTAGCAATATTTGAAATCATAGATTAAATCATAAGTAAAACTTATAGCATACATTCTCTTCTTGATGTCTACAACATCCAGGTTTGAGTTTGAGTTTGAGTTGGTATCCATATACTAAAATTCCACATTTAAATTTGCATGTTTAAACAATTCACATAACTATCATCATCGTGAGCATATAACAATAAAAACAATATTCTGCAACACACAAATAGGTCCATATGTACACATCTCAAATGCCTATATCAGTGTAATTGATCCCAAACAGTTACTAAGCAATGAATTACTAAGATGAGTAAAATCAAATCTCTAATTGATCAGGGCCAAAATATGGAGCGTTACATACACCCACCCTTCAAGAAACTTCGTCCCAAAATTATGGTCAGTAACTATTAAGGAAAATTTATGACACAACTTCCATGTGTATTCCTTGATAGAAAACCATGTGCTATATTGGCCCCACTAGACCTTCACTTGATTAAAAAAACATGTTGAAGCTATTAATATATGATTGTGACTACCCCTATTTAGCAGGCACCTTATTGTGTCCAGACTCTATTTTATTACCACTTGTAATATAATTAATGAAAATAGACATTTCTCCTATAGATTTATTCTTCCTAACTTCCATATAGGACCCCCATATTTAAAGTTTTGTCTACTAGTTTGACGGCCAATTAGAACATTTTCTCATCATCGATTCTCTAGCTAAGTGAATCATATATTGAGTTCGTTATAAATTTCATCAATTCATACATATAATCCCACTTCAGATATATTGATCATTATAAGCAATCATTATTGACTTTGATTATCACTCTATCTTGACAATTCATATGCCATCACTCATGAGATTGGCACACAAAAGTTTTCCATGCTTAGGAACATTGATTAAGATACTACTAATTGGTTTTTATGTGATGCCATCAGGTCAAGGTTTGTTTGTTCATTGTCCTCAATCTCACTCTTTTTTTAAGTTATATAAATTAGATCTCAACCAATTTAATTGTCGAGTATAGACTTATCTCCATCATAGTCAAGGAAAATCATGCTTTCTATCGATAATTCATTATTATAAATGTGCCTATACATAAAGAGCACCATGTTGACATATGGGTTAGCAAACATTTTTTTATCAAGAATAAATTTATTATAAGTGTTCATTCCAAAATCTTTAATCTATTGTCTGTAAGGTCTTCATTTCTCACAATTGTACTTTGTATGTCTCAAAATTATATCCTCTATACCTACATAATACTTATCCACTCTCGCCTCTAGCTCGTTTCTTGTCCATATCTAGAAATTTCAAGTTCTTTCCCCCTACTATGAAATAAGTTTAAACAATGAGAAGCATGTTTTGATCATTTCTCATCTAGATTTTTTTTATTTTAATTTTTTTAACAAAGTTTCTTCATAAGAAAAAAAATCCTTCTTAAAAAGTTTCAAGACCAATTAATGTATTTCAATATGTGTGCACTCATTTAGAAAACTCACCCCTCTTAAAAGGATGTCTTTCATAATAATCCATGACCCTCCATTGGAATCTCTACTACCAAATAAATTTATGTGGGAAAGTGTTTCCCTTTCCCCAAGGAATACCCCCTCGTGACAAAGTGTTTTATCTTAAGCACATTAGCCCCTTCCATAGGTGCTCTCTTCATTCCTTGTTCTTAATCAACTGGAGTCAACTAAGATACTTATCACTCTTATTACTAATGTTACCAATCCTTCACAAGATAAACATGAACTCCACTACTATAGTATGATTAATTCAATGCAACAATTAAACCTAAGTTCACTTAACATCATATTGGTTGATAAAAATAAATATATTGTCACAATATTTCACTTATCGTTCTAAAATCAAGTTTTAGGTTCCCAACATAGGCCCACTTATAGTATCCCTTTGAATGAGTGTAAGAACGTGGAACTGAACATAAGAACCCACTACAGTGTTATGTTGTTAGTATCCCCATACTATCCTAGATAACAATTAAATACAATCCACAATTGTTGTTATGGTATACTTGGCACTGCACTCTCTCTAGAGTTAAGACTCCTTCCCACTCACACTTTAGTATAGAAGCAGCCCAAATGCATAAGCTACGCTCCTAAGCTAGTGAAACTTTCAATGGCACACCACATCAAATTCTCCATTAACTATGTAATATTTTGCTAGCCAATGGTAAATTGCCACGTGACCTTCCCTCTCTAGAGAATAATTATCACTAGAAAAGTCACAAATCTTCTCACATGCACATCATATAATACACAAGAATTAGGAGTAGGATATATCATTAGTTTTCGATCATAATCATAAATACTATGGAGACTCAAAAAATTTGTTGACCTCCTCATGAAGTTAACCTCTCACTAACTTGCAAATCGTTAATGTCTTTCTTGTAACAATGATGTACCATTCACTCTTAGCATTACTAAAGTTAGATCTCCTCTAATTGTTAATGTAGAACCCATACTTAGTATTGATAGATTTATACTCTCCCTTGTTAAATATACAAGACATGGTTATGACTATGTTTTCACTCGAAATTAGGTTCACTCATTTCCTTCCACTTACTTACTAAGTGGAGATAGGTTACAAGGATTTGAACCAATCCACAATGAAGAATAGGTACCTGATACCTCAGATAGATGATCTCTTTGATCAAATGAAAGGAGCAGTTGTTTTCTCAAAATTTGATCTGTAATCAGGATATCACTAGTTAAGGATAAAGGAAGATGGCATTCCTAAGACCGTCTTCCAAACCTAGTTTGGGCACTACGAGTTGAGACAAGAAAAATCTAATTAAGTCATATGTTAGGGAATGTTTCCCATGTGAACAAATTATTTTCTAGGTGGCAAGGTTTGTTTCACGATGTCTCCCTTAACCTTAAAACATGTCAAGTTGGACTATAATTGCTAAAACAAGTTTAATTATAATGTGCACTTTGAGTTCTCTATTCTACACTCTAAGAATTCGATTCTACATTCCAGCTTGTACGGGTTAAATAATGATATGCTTACAATCATTGTCTTTCTCCCCATGCCATGTTTTTTGTAGTGATTTGAATGCATTAAAAACTATCATAGGACCCCACTCATATGGTGACTTGGGTTGAATGTCAATTTATGTCTTGGTTCTTGGTAATGGGCATCAATTAGGGTTTAAGTGGGCTTCTTTATGAGTTTCACTATGGTTCCAATCCCACTCATCGCTATTGTGAGGTGATGGACTTGTACGCTTGAGATCACATAACACATTTCATTTAGCCATTTGATTTATTGTTTTAACATGTTTCACTATTTCTTAATCCTTTGATATGCTTGATACATGATGCTCTAAATAGTAGACACTCTCTTGCCTCAAACATAGTGCCTTTCTCATATACACATAATTTTGTCATCAATATCTTCATAGTGTATTAAACATAGTTACCAACGTAATGAGAACTCTACAGAGTTCTCATTTTTTTAGGGGTCCAATTTTTTACCCCGTTTTTAAAAATGGTACTACCCGTAGCACCCCCCTCCCTTTTTATGTGGCTTTTGATATTTTAAATTCTCTGATACATAATGTTTCCACTCTTTTTTTTAAATGTTTGTTTTTTCATCTATATTAAATTTATTTATTTATTTTCCTCAACAGTGTTTTTAGTCATTTTTTCATGCTTCTTTCAATCTTAAATTTTTTTTTACCATTTACTTTTTTTAAAATAAGATTTTCAGTCTCCTTAATTAATTTATAGTTCCATATTTTTTAAAATATAGTGGAAAATATCATTTTTAACACATTTTTTACCTTTACTTCAATACATAAAAAAATTATTGTAGTTAAATAACACTATTTTTAAATATTTAGAAATATATATATATATATATATATATATATATATATATATATATATATATAAATATAAATATATAATTTATATTTGTTTTTATAAATTAAAAACTTAAAAAACTAAGAAAAATAAATAATTAAAAAAAAATTTAAAAAACTAGAAAGAGAAAGAACTCAAAAAGTTAAAAAATATATATATATAAACTAAGCCAAATTGCCAAAAAAAAAAAAATAAATAAATTATGGTGCAAAATTTTTTAAAAGTCAAACAAACACAAAAATCTATTAAAAAAAAAATTTTAACACATAAAATACAAAATTTAAAAGAGAAATTAAAAAAAAAAAACGCAAAAAAAAATTAAAATTACAAAAAAAAAATTATTTTATTAAAAAAAATTTTAAAATATCAAATTTAATAAAAAAATCTAAAAAAACATTCTAATTATATTATATATAATACAATTATATATTATATATAGTTATATATATAAAAGCATATATGGGGGCGATGTTTTGGGCATGGCCTCAACCCCGGCGCAGTAAAGGTCCCATAGACGTCTACAAGACCTGGCCCTTGCCCCCTGGTATATATATATATAAAATGAAAGTGTGTATTTTAATTTTTTTTATTATAAATTTTTAATTTATGGAGTTTTAGCATTTTTTAATATGTTTTTAATTTTAGAATTTTTTTTAATATTTTTTGAATTTTAACTTGTTTTGAGTATTTTTTTTGTTTTTTTATGTTTTTTTTTATGTTTTTTTATGTTTTTTTATATTTTTTTTTATTTTCCTTGGGTTTTAAGGGATTTTTTATTATTATTTTTACAAAAAAATATTTTTTTTTCTTAAAGTTATTGTTTTTGGGTGGAAATTTTAATTTTTTTTGTTTCAATTTTTTTTTCCACTTTTTTTAATGTTTTTTTTTCAAATTTGGGTTTTGAATATATATTTTTAAATGTATTGTTTCCATGGTATTATGTGTTATGTTTTGCTTGGGGTGATAAACTAAGATTTTAAAAGTAAGCATTTAAGGGTTGATTTTATGATTTTGTTTACATTAATGATGATTTATTTTACCACTTTAAAAAAAATTGTCATTTTAATACCCTAATTTTAAAATGGGTGTTACCGGTAGCAACACTTTTCAATTTGATAGTTGATTTTGAGGTTTTGGTTTTAATGGTACCAGCTACTAAAATACGTTTTCAAAATATCGCAAAATATCTCTAATTTTAACATTTAGAAAAACACAATTTGCTTTATGTAACATCATTTTTTATTTAGGTGTTGATTTTAAGGTTTTTTTGAGCTACTATATGAGATTTGAATGTCATGCTTGAAAAATGTTATAATTTTGACCCCATTTGAAAAAATAGTGCCACCTATAGCACCACTTCTCAATTTGAGGGTCGATTTTCATGTTTTTTTTGCAAAAATATAGGTTTTTTGAGCCAAATTCTCGTTTTGAGGTCACAATTCTCGTTAAGTTGCTAACTTCGTTATTAAAATATATATTCAAAATATTGATTTGTTACTTCCCAAACATTTATTAGTATTATTGTAATGGGGTTTTCATAAATGTTTATCTCATAATTTTGAAAGACAAAACTACCTTATTTAACCAAAAATAATAATAATAATATTTTTTTTAAAACGTTATTAATTCAAAATTTTCCATTTTATAATTCAAACTAATAAGAACAATAAACTCAACAACTTATGAATAATCATCCACTTTGTAATCTGAACAAAAATTTTACTTGGATATGGTTACCCCTGTTGATGATTACAGTTGCGATACACATCCTCCAAGACATAGACTGAGTGAATCGACCTAAGAGAGAGCCCATGAGTTGGGTGTGCCCATGAGATGGGTGTGTGGTTCCTCTTTGAGACGGAGATGGAACGGTGTGCCCCTGTGTGGGGTGAGGAATCCCATGAGCTGGGTGTGTGGTTCCTCTCTGAGATGGAGTTGGAATGTTGTGTGCCCCTGTTGGGTGAGGAAGTCCATGATTTGGCTGTGTCGTTCTCTCTGAGATGGAGATGAAACGATGTATTAGTCTCCTCTATGCAAAAAGTTGAGATTATGTAATACTTCAGATGATTCTCCTGTGAGACACAGTGAAAAAGAGATCTATTGAGTTGGATGTGCTTGTGGCTGAGCACAGGTGAACGTGATCCTAGTGGTTGAGCACTAGTGAGTGTGATTCTCCTGTGAGACGCAGTGAGAAAGAGATTTGTTGATTTGGACATGCTTGTGGTTGAGCACAGGTGAACTTGATCCTAGTGGATGAGCACTAGTGAGTGTGGTTCTCCTGTGAGACGCAGTGAGATAGAGATGTGGACATCCTTGTGGTTGAGCACAAATGGATGTGCCCCTAGTGGTTGAGCACTAGTGGGTATATGAGATCCCTTTCTATATTGTCCAAGATTCAGACTTACTTGTAACCCTATTTGTGATGTAAAGGGTACAAGTCGGCCTCACCATAAAGTGAAAGATAATTAATATTGTAATTATTAATTATATTGTGAGTTATTGAGGTCGACCATGTTGTGCTCATAGACACTACTTTTGATAGGCTCAGTCTAATATAAATAAAGGTAAATTTTCCATTGAGGAAACATAACACAAGTGTGAGTTTGGAAATTTCAGCAAGTACTTGTTCTTAGGAAAAGTGTGCACCTCTCTTGGGCGCTAGTCTTCTAGGATTTGTGAGCACCCATTTGTGTGCTAGTTTTATGGTGCAGGAGGTATTTATCTTGAAGAATATAGCAAAGGATTGGCTAGGTTTTCTTCCCTTGTTGAGAAGGGTTTCCCAGGATACTTCTTGTGTACTTGTGCATGGTATTTTTTCTTGCAATCTTAGTTGCTACAACAAATTGTTAAGGGTGAAACTGCAAATGTTTATGGTTCAAGTAAAATGCTAAAAATGGAATGAAATTCATGCTTGAGCCTAGCTTATTGAAAAATAAACATGGGATCAAATAATAGGTCTTGAACAACCCCTTGCATAAGCAAATTTCAGTCATCCTCTCTCTTCTGCAAAACCGTATGGCCCTCTTAGGGTGTCCAGAAATTTTGTACGACCTACCTTTATGAGGAGTTTCAGCACTTTTCACTTGTACGTTGGGGATAAAAAGTAAATAGGAGTGTACGGACTCCTTTAGCACACCTCCAGCAAGCTTCATATTGCATTTCCGAGCATTTTGATTTTTTGGCCCTAGGGTTTCGCTAATTTCTACATAAATTTCAGAATTAGGGTTTCTGCAACTCATTGAACGAGCTCTTCAGCTCATCATTGTTCTCCTATATTTCAAGGCTTATTGTTGGAAGTCATAATCCCAACAAAACCTAAAAGTGCTAGCCTAGCCTAGCCATTAGGTTTTCTAGCCCAATTGACAAGGGTTTGTGAAGAATCTAAAAATATGATGAACAGAATCATGATGGAAGACAAGCTTGGTGGATCAAGAAAAATCAATTCCTAGAAGCCAAGACTTCAAGGAAATGAATATATCAACATCTCATCACTCTCAAGTATGGTCCCTACCAATGATAATACTTGGTTAATTGACAGTGGTGCCTCCAGGCACATGATCGGTTTTAGAGATCACCTAACAAATTTTGTTGAGAGAGACACATCTACATGTTGTCCTTAGAGACAATGCCAGATATAATGTGAAAGGGGTTGGAAATTCTACCTTCCAACTAGATTTGGATATGAAGCTTCAACTAAATGAAGTACTATATGTACCTGGAATGAAGAGGAACCTTGTCTTTGTTTCTGCCTTGGAAGACAAGGGCTACAAGGTTACCTTTTCAAAAGGAAGAGTTCTTGCATGGCACAAAGACTCACATATAAATTCTACCAAGGTAATTGGTGTTTGAGAAAGCAGCTTGTACAGATTAAGCATCAAACCAGTCTAGGCCCTGTTACATGACACTATCAACTTAAGTGAGCTATGGCATAGAAGACTTGCTAACATTCCTTATAGAGCTCTCCCAACTCTAGGGAAAATTGTAACAGGTCTTCCAGAGATACAGATTCAGCATAAATGTGTTTTCAAATGTTGTTCTCTTGGAAAGAATGTTAAAGGGTCCTTCTTGAGCAATGACAATAGATCCAAGGAAATCTTGGACTTGATACATTCATATGTGTGTGGGCCAATGACTGTTGCATCTCTGAATGGGTACTTGTACTATGTACTCTTCATAGATGATCACTCTCGGAAAACTTAGATTTACTTCCTGAAGAACAAGGATAGAGTCCTTGCTAAATTTCAATAATTCAAAGCTCAGGTTGAGAACCTGACCGGAAGAAATATCAAGGTACTAAGATCAAATAATGAAGGAGAATACACCTCCAAATATTTCAGCAATTTTTGTATTGAAGCAGGGATCAAGAGGGAGTTCACAGTTCCTTACAACCCTCAACAAAATGGGGTTACAGAGAGGAAGAACAGAACTATCATCGAAGCAACCAATGCAATGATGCATGATCAGACTCTACCTATGAATCTATGGGCAGAAGCATGCATGACAGCAGTGTATGTTTAGAACATGAGTCCTCATCACATCTTGAAGAACATAACTTCAGAAGAAGCCTTCACCGGAGTAAATCCTAAAATTGGACACTTTAGGATATTTGGGTGCCCAGTATATTTTCATGTACCCAAAGAGAAGAGATCCAAGTTATACACTTCAGGGAGAAAGGGTACATTTGTAGGATACAGTGAATCCTCGAGGCATATTGGATCTACATTCCTGGTCAGAGACATATTGAGATAAGCATAGATGTTACCTTTGAAGAAGAGATAGCCTTCCAAAGATCCAGAGAATCTTAAATGGAAATTGATAGTGAGACAATACCTTCGCCCCCTTCAGCGTCTCAGAGGGAGACACACATTATTCCAATTGATCTAGTTGTTTTAGTTGATCCAATTGTTCCAGCTGATCCAGTTGCTCCAATTGACATGCCCAGATATATTGCAATAGGACATAAAAGGATTTCTTGGGCCCAACAAACTCTACGGGAAGCAGAGGGACATACAGCCCCTCAAGGGACAACCAGAGAAAGAAAGAGACCAAAGAGATTCTCAAGCTACCTTTCAGCCATGCGCCGCATCATTGACTTTGAGCCTTCTTGTCATGGAGAAGCTTCAGGTGAATAGGTATGGCAAGATGCCATGATAGAATAAAATCAGTCTATATTGAAAAATGATGCTTGGGATATAGTTCTAAGACCAGAAGGAAAATATGTAGTGACTTCCAAATGGATTTATAAAATCAAGCATGCATTTGATGAAAGCATCGAGAAACACAAAGCGAGATTTGTAGCCAGATGGTTCTCGTAAGTAGAGGGAGTTAACTATGATGAGACATTTTCTCCAATAGCCCGATACACTTCTATCTGTTCTATCATTGCACTAGTTGCTTCAATGGGTTGGAAGCTACATCAGATGGATGTAAAGACAGCCTTTATCAATGGTGAAATTGAGGAAGAAGTTTATATCGAGCAGCCAAAAGGATTCATTATACACAATGAAAAATCTCATGTGTGCAGGTTGAAGAAATCCATGTATGGACTGAAGAAAGAACCTCGTGTTTGGTACAAGAAAATGGATGGATTCCTGATGAGTTTGGGCTTCAGCAAGAGTGTTGTTGATCCAAACCTATATTATCACATTGATGGCAACGAGTGCTTAATCTTGGTCCTATATGTGGACGAACTTTTCCTCACCGATTTAGAGAGACTCATTGTTGAATGCAAACAAGCATTGACTGCTAAAATTGAGATGAAGGATTTAGGCTTGATGCATTACTTCTTGGGACTAGAAGTATTGTAGAGGAAAAATGAGATTTTCCTGAGTCAAGGAAAATATACTGTGGAGATATTGAAAAGGTTCGATATGACAGAATGAAAATCCATGCCTACACCAATGGTAATGGATTTGAAGAAAATGAGTGATGTTGATTCATGAGAGATCGATCCACACTTGTA
This sequence comes from Picea mariana, assembly GCA_032191745.1. Taxonomy (NCBI): domain Eukaryota; kingdom Viridiplantae; phylum Streptophyta; class Pinopsida; order Pinales; family Pinaceae; genus Picea; species Picea mariana. The sequence goes on along the minus strand of JASDQU010739006.1, from coordinate 158,224 downwards.
CAGACAGTTGATTGGATCACTGATGTATCTGGTTAACACTAGACATGATATATGCTATACAGTAAATGTGCTTAGCTAGTTCATGAGCCAACCGAGACAGACTCACTGGATAGCAACAAAACATGTATTGAGATACATACAAGGAACAATTGGATATGGCCTAAGATATGCCTCCAATGTAGACTTGAACTTGCAAGGATATTTCGATGCAGATTAGGCAGGGAGCTCATTGGACCAGAAGAGCACCTCTGGTTGTTGCTTTACTTTAGGGTTTGCCATGGTTTCTCGGTGCAGCAGGAAACAGAGCTCTATGGCATTGAGTATCGCAGAGGCAGAGTACATAGCATTGAGTGTGGCAATCCGCGAAGCAGTGTGGCTTTGCAAACTTCTGACATATTTATTCGATCATGAGATGGATCCTACTACTATTCATTGTGATAACCAGAGTTGTGTGAAGCTCTCTGAGAACCCTGTGTTTCATGATAGATCAAAACACATCGAGATAAAATATCATTATATCATAGACATGGTGCAGAGGAAAACAGTACACGTGTTGTACCTTCCTACCCATGAGCAGATTGTAGACATCTTCACCAAATGGCTTGCCAAGATGAAGTTTGAGTACTTTTGTGAGAGACTTGGTCTGGTGGAGAATACCTCCCTAGTTGAGAGGGAGTGTTGATGATTACAGTTGTGAGAGAAATCCTCCAGGACATGGACTGAGTGAGTCGACCTGAGAGAGAGCCCATGAGTTGGGTGTGCCCATGAGATGGATGTGTGGTTCCTCTCTGAGACAGAGATGGAACGTTGTGCCCCTATGTGGGGTGAGGAAGCCCATGATATGGGTGTGTGGTTCCTCTCTGAGACGGAGATGGAATGTTGTGTGCCCCTATGGGGCGAGGAAGCCCATGAGTTGGGTGTGTCATTCTCTCTGAAACATGGATGAAACAATGTACTGGTCTCCTCTGTGCAGAGAGTTTAGATGATGTGATACTCCAGATGATTCTCATATGAGATGCACTGAGAAAGAGATCTATTTAGTTGGACGTGCATGTGGCTGAGCACAGTTTAATGTGATCCTAGTGGATGAGCACTAGTGAGTGTGATTCTCTTGTGAGACGAAGTGAGAAATATATGTGTTGAGTTGGGCGTGCCTGTGGCTGAGCACAGGGGAACGTGATCCTAGTGGTTGAGCACTAGTGACTGTGATTCTCTTGTGAGATGCAGTGAGATAGAGATGTGGACATCATTGTGGATGAGCATAGATGGATGTGCCCCTAGTGGCAGAGCACTAGTGGGTGTATGAGATCCCTTTCTATACTTTCCAAGATTCATACTTACCCATAACCCTATTTGTGATGTAAAGGGTACAGGTCGGCTCCACCATAAAGTGAAAGATAATTAATGTAAAATATAATTAATATGGTAATTATTAATTATATTGTGATTTATTGAGGTCGGCCCTGTTGTGCCAATAGACACTACTATTGATAGGCTCAGTCTAATATAAATAAAGGTAAATTCCCCATTGAGGAAACATAACACAAGTGTGAGTTTGGAAATTTCAGCAAGTACTTGTTCTTGGGAAAAGTGTGCACCTCTCTTGGGAACTAGTCTTCTAGGGTTTGTGAGCACCCTTTTGTGTGCTAGGTTTATGGTGTGGGAGGTCTTTCTCTTGAAGAATATAGCAAAGGATTGGTTGGGTTTTCTTCCCTTTTTGAGAAGGGTTTCCCATGATACTTCTTGTGTACTTGTGCATGGTATTTCTTCTTGTGATCTTGGTTGCTGCAACAAATTTTTAATGGTGAAACTGCAAATGTTTATGGTTCAAGTAAAATGCTAAAAATGGAATGAACTTCATGCTTGAGCTTAGCTTATTGAAAAATCAACAACCCCTAGGTAACTCACTTTTGTCAATCAAATTGGACATGCTTGGTGTGTGAGTGACTTCCTTCGTGTGGATGACAATGATGGAGGGATCAGTCGCTCAATGGAGTGTGCTTGCTTGAAAGGGGTGAAACCCATATACCATATTCAAGGCGCCATACACTTCAACGACACTATGATCGTGAGATCAGTCAAGACAATCCCACAAAGATCTATTCATGAGGCCCATGGTCGCTTGGCTAGCCTCCTTTGGGAACGACACTGTGTTCTCTTCTATGGCTTACGCTTGCACCTAGAGTTTGACTTGTGTTTTTTTAGGGCGAGGCTCGGCTTAAATGGTGTTGATACATGGAATATGCTATGGGCCTAAGGCTCTTTTCAATTTCTTGATGCATTGTGCACCATGTGAGATTGGTCTCGGCGTCCTTGTGTGTTTGTTCTTTGGCCTCGAATTGAGGCTTGGCTTGTGGTATTGTAGTGCATGGTCAAGGGTCGAGCATGAATTTTTATTAACTCTAAACTTGATGTGCAACATGGTGGAGAGGCTTGACCCTTGGCCTATTGGCCACTCCCTTCGAGCACGCAGCCATGGCGTTGTGAGTGTGGCCTCAGCTCTGAGGTCCAAGCTTTGTCATAATACTTGGATCTAATTGAACCTATGATGATTAGTTAGGTGTAGGGTATACTCATACTTAGAGAGGGGTGTAGCCCTTTGTGAGGGTTTTTCGAAAGGTAAGGGTTTCCAGGTCACCATCTTATTTCCTTTCATGAAACTGGTTATTAAAGGGGTGCAACCCATGGTCCCCTTTCCATCCCCTTGGGCACACAGCCAAGGTCTCCATGTGCTCCCTCCCTCACCACAAATCCGACCAAAATATTTGTTGAGTGCAAGCAACACATGTTCAACAGGGGCATGAGAACATCATCCAATGATAAGCCTCTGATCTCCTTTTCAATTTTTTGGTTCATCCTCTTTCGTTTGTTGGCTTCCTAAATATTTCCAAGCTTAAAGGGTGTGACCCTTCTTTAAATCCCTTCTCTTCTTTTTTTTTGTTTATCTCAAATAAATCCTTAAAATTTTTATTTCTGAAATATTCAGACTTTGTATCTCTTTTCTATGGCTTTTACAAGTGAACAAGTTGGTTTTTGATGGACATTTCAGGGTTGTTATTTCTACTACTCATTTTCGAGCTTCTGTGTTGTCCCATTTTCTGGGTTGTTTCTATTTTGGGGTTATAATACAATTTGTATGAATCGAATAGCCTCTTTTAGGCTATGAGTTTCTTTTCTTTTACTAATATGGCTATTGTAAACCTAAAATCCATCTTTTGTGTGTAATATTATGACCACTTTTACAATTTCAAATTTTCTAGCCTTACAAGTTGTTATGGTTACACTTATATATGGTTCTATTCTTTGTATTTCCTTTTATAGGCTACATTCCATATTCATATGTAATAAGGAACCAATTTTTAATTTAGCATTGTAAGCAATCAATTTCCATGCAATAAATGTCATATAGTTTATGTTCAATTATTTTATGGGTCTGATGTTCATACACCCTAAATTTATTTTCAGAGATTTATTTGATTTTCATATTTACATAGATACGCTTTATAAATCTGAAATTGATCACTCTACAATTTTTCTTTTAATAAAGATGGGATTTATCTTGTTTTCTTTTTACATAAAAATAACAATAACATGTAGTTCAATGACAGCCCCTTGTAGCACCTCTCCCTAAGTTCCCATTCATGAGAAGTGTGCTATGCAATTTACTCATCTAAATATAATATTTTATTTATTCTAGCTGCAACCTACGTTCTTTGTTTAGCTATAAATATAGTTTATTTTATAAGAACTCCAAACCAATATAGTTTGGTTTTCATAGAGCAAGGTCCCTATAACATTTTTCATTTTTCTTATGCTCAAGAACATTTTTTTCTATTTATGTTTATTGTAGGTAGACAAGGTTCTATGTATGTAGAATTCTAGAAACTACAAGTGACCATTGAAGTCTACCTTTCTGATATGTTTGGATTTTGAGCACAGCCTAATATAAATCAACTTCTTTCTACAAATTGTAATGCTCATTCAAGGATTCTAAGGTTATATGGGCAATGGGATATCTACTTCATTCCCTCTTAAATATGTTCATTAGTATTGATTCAGAGTATACATAGAGATGATGTCCCTTTTGGTCTTAGCATTTGAGCCTTTGCTCCAATACCAAATGTAACACCTACCAATGAGATGCTATGAAATAATATTTGATAATTTAAACACATGCATTAAGAGATTTGATGTAAACAAAAAATTTAGTCTTTAAATGGAATGACAAAAACATAATAAAATAGATACTAAGAAAAATACATCCACCTTGGTTGAATTTGATCAACTCCAGAGTAGTCCAATGAGTAGTATGAATATGTCGATGCCTCCAAGCATATTTTGTCACTTCCACTTGCCTAGAGAAATAGAATTACCCTCCCAACCAACTAGGAGTCGAGCTTGCTTCCTAGCTCTAAGAAACATTTTGGTCTCTTGGCCCTCATCGTCCATGACTCCAACAACAACAATGCATCTATGCTCTAAGAATATTGTCCCAAGAAGATTTCTTCCAAGAATAATCCAACCTCTCAACATGTTCCAACCTCTATAGCTCCATTTTTCTCTCCGCCTCCTCACTATTTCCTCTTCCTATTTATCAAGTTTACATATCCCCTTCTCCAAGTCTCCTCAATCACCCCCATTATTAACCATCAAACTCCCTCATCTATATTTTTTGGGAAAAGTTAAAATAAAACTAAAATATTAAATGACTTGCATAAAATAACAATAAATAGAATGCAAAGTATTTTTTCTCATGCTAGCTTATAAATGCAACATAACAATTTTCCCCAAATTTTATGACAACCCACCATACTCATTTAATTCAACATACCAACCATCAATCAAAGTCAAAAAAAGTATCTAATGTTGCTAAATATTTATGAATGCAATACAATTTACATAATCATTAAACCATTCAATTGAATAGTTAATAACATATTTTAGTAATTAATACATCAATTAATTGTACTAGTGTACATGCATAGAGTATGTATGCATAGTTACTCTACACATAGCTTACACATGTACTAGTATTCGACAATCACCACCACTAATGCATAGTTCTTGTATGTTCACATTAAAGCATGCAAAAAAACAAATCAAGTGAATGCGTCATTGAGTAATATTAACTAGAAAAATGACAATAATTCATCAATAATTGATTATCACACATAAAATATTTGAAGGGAATCAAAACAAGTGTTTTAAAAATGGTAGGAACCAAGTGAGGAAATAAGAGTGGCACATCTAATTCCCAAGCAACATTTTCAACCAATTTTGAACCATTATTCCTCCTTGACCTACTTCCATGTTACACATCATATCATTTCCTCTTATGGACTGTGATGGAGTGTCAACTACATTGACCTAACTCCATATAGAACCCGTAAGCAGAAGTGTCATCTATCTCAATCAAACTTCCCCGACAAGCAACTGGTAGTCACCATCACACATCTAGGGGAGTGTGGCTTCACAAAACCCTTCCACGGTGTTGAAATATTGTAACTGCAAAGAGTATTCTATTTATTATTGATGTATTATTCATTAGATCAATCCCCTTTTGCGGATTGATCATGTCGGGTATTGTAAATGACCAAATCCCCTTTTGTGGATTGGTCAAACCCTAATTGTAATGGGCTAAATGAAAATTCGGCCCCAGAATATATTAAAGTGGTTATAACCAACCCAGATTGAGAAGTCGGCCCTGCCAGTGAAAAGACACCTCACTCCAGCACCTGCCAAAGTGTATAAATAAAGAGGCTAGCGCCTCATTTGGACACACACTCACTTGTTCATCAGAGCGCAAGTTCAGAGCTGCAGTTGGAGAAGAAGGAAGAGAGAGAGGTGCATTCTTGGAAGAGGACTTTATGTATTTGTTTGAGTTATCTCTTGGCATTGTATTGGCTATCTATATTAAGGAAGTTTTTGTTGGGTTTTCTCCCCCATGAAGGTTTCCCAGGATAAATGATGTGTCTCTTGTGATTGTGTATTTTTCAATGATCCTATCTATGTTATGGTTATCTTGTAAATTGAAAAGAAACCTAATAATAGCTTAAACCTTAACATGGTATCAGAGCTAAGTTGAAGAGAGCATCTTTCACAAGAGAAAGAGAAAAATGTCACTATTGTCGTACATGCAAATTAGGGATTTTTATTGAAGAAGAATTTCATCCCCAAAACCATCTAGAAAAGTGCGTCCTTCCTCAAGGATCACTTTGGCATCCTCAGTGCAAATTTTCAGTGGCTAGATCTCCCGGAAAGTGAAACCCTAGTTTTGACAAAGTACCAGAAGTACCAGAAGTACCAAAGTACCAGAAAACCAGAAGCACCAGTCCACAAATCCATTGATCAAGTTTGAAGGGGTAAAAGTTGGATTTTTTTAAATCTAACCACACCAGGCTACTTGCCTAAGCCAAGCGCACCTCCTGGTAAGTTTAGAATTCAATTTTGAGCACTTTAATTTTTTGGTCATTTTCCTAGCTCCAGGTAAAAGATGTCTGCAAGCACTAAGCTTGTTGACAAGATAGAAGGTGTGGAAAACTTTCGTTCTTGGAAGTATAGGATTGGACTCATTCTTGAAGAGAATGACCTAGAAAGATTCGTCAAAGAAGAAGTACTAGAACTCGACGATGTTGCAGATAAGGCAAAGCACCAAAAGGACACGATCATGGCTAAAAGAATCATTGCAGATTCTATCAAAGATCACTTGATTCCTCGAGTGTCTTCAAAGAAGACCCCAAAATAAATGTTTGATGCCCTAACCATATTATATGAAGGAAAGAACATAAATCGGAAGATGAATCTAAGAACTCAACTCAAGAATACAAGAATGCAGAAATGAGAAGCGATCTAAGAATATTTCTCCAGAATATCTCAATTCAAAGAACAGCTAAAAGCTATTGGATATACTATAGATGAAGACAAACACATAATGACGGCCCTTAATGGTCTCACAAGACCTTGGGATGCATTCATCCAAACTATTTGTGCTAGAAAAGAGAAACTAAAATTTGACAGTCTTTGGGAAGAACGTATTCAAGAAGAATCAAGAGTAGCTAACCGAGAATCTTTACTATCAAGAGATGAAGATCAAGCCTTAGCTACTCACACTAAAAGAAGAAGAAATTATTATTACTTCCATAAAGAAAGTCATAAAGAGTCTCACCCCCAAAACAAATTTATACATAAAGAATCTCAACCTAAGAGATTCTAGAAGAAAGGACAAAGAAAAGAAAGAGACTTATCATCTTACCCATGCTACCATTGTGACAAGATGGGACATATTGCAAGACATTGTCCAGCTAAACGAGAAGAATAGAAGAAGAAAAATAAGAGGCACCATGCCCATGAAGTTGAAGATGAAGAGCCACACGCAAAGATAATGAGAGAACGAATTGAAGTCTATGTCTTAATCTCAGCCCTCTCAGGATCAGTATCACCTAGAGAGGATACTTGGCTCATTGATAGTGGTGCTTCCAAGCACATGACAGGTCAAACATATATCATCTCTTGCCTTTCAAAAAAAAAGTTTTCTCATAAAGTTACACTTGGCGATGATTATCAATAACCTATCAAGGGAGTGGGAGAATCAAACTACAAGCTTAATTCAGGGACTCTAATGAAGATGAAGGACGTACTCTATGTACCAGGTTTGACAAAGAACCTACTCTCCATATTAGCTTTAGAAAAGAAAGGATTTAGAATCGCCTTTATAGATGGAGAAGTTCTTATGTGGACTAAAGGAAAAACCATGAAAGAAGCAATCATCATTGGAAAAGAAGAAGGTGGCTTATATAAGCTAAAGGGTCACTCAGAAGCAGCCATGACCCACACCATTGAGAATCCATGTGAACTTTGGCATAGAATATTAGCGCACATCAACTACAAGGCATTACCGTATGTATGCAAGGCAGTCACAGGTCTACTAGAACTCAAGGTTGACCATGAAAGTGTGTGCAATGGATGTGCACAAGGGAAGAACATCAAGAACCCTTTTCCGAAGAGAGACGGTAAAGTAGAAGAAGTCTTATAACTCATTCACTCATACGTGTGTGGGCCAATGCCATCATCCTCCATTAGTGGGTATGTATATTATGTATCTTTTATTGATGATTATTCTCATAAAACCTGGGTTTACTTTTTGAAATCAAAAGATGAATTGTTCAGTAAATTCAAGAAATTCAAATCTTTGATAGAGAATCTTTCTGAAAGAAAGATCAAGATACTCAAGTCAGATAATGGAGGAGAATACACCTCAAAAGAGTTTGTAAACTATTGCAAAGATGTCGGGATCAACCTCAAAAGAGTTTGTAAACTATTGCAAAGATGTCGGGATCAAGAGGGAGCTCACCACTCCCTACAATCCTCAACAAAATGGTGTAGCAGAAAGAAAGAACATAACAATAATGGAAGCAGTGAAGACCATGATCCATGATCAAGATCTTCCAATGTGTTTATGGGCAGAAGCAACAAAAACAGCAGTATATGTACAAAACCAATTGTCCCATAATGCACTTGGGTTCAAGACCCATGAAGAGATGTTCTCCGGAAAGAAGCCAGAAGTAAGCCATGTCAAAATATTTGGATGCCCAGTATTTGTACATATTCCAAAAGAGAAGAGAAACGAGTTGGACCCTTTAGGAAATAATGGAATAATTTTGGATATTGTGAGGTCTCCAAGGCCTTCAAAATTTATATACCAGGTCACCATCATATTGAGATCAGCAGGGATGTGACCTTTGATGAAGATGAAGCACTCAAGAAATCAAGAAGATGTCAGCTTGAAGAAGTATATGACGAGGAACATGTAGCCCCTAGAGTTTCAAAACCATTGAGGGAAGCTCCCAGAGTTGCAGAACCAGTGAGAGAAGTCATAGCCTCCCCTGATGAGGAAATTCTAGAAGATCATGACATAGTAGAATTTCAAGAAACTCCTTAGATGATGATCTCCCATAAGAGAAAGCATGCTTGGGCTAGGGAGCTTATTCCATATGGAGAGAAGTATGGTGTCCCCGAAGGAACCACGAGACAAGTGAAGAGACTTAAGCCATTCTCCAGTTATATGGCTTTGATGTGTGATCTCTTAGAAAAGGAGCCTACCTTCTTTGAAGAAGCCATTCAGAAGAAAGAATGGGCAGATGCCATGACAGAAGAATACTAATCCATAATTAAGAATGATGTATGGGAAATAGTTATCAGACCGAAGAGCAAGGATGTGGTATCTTCCAAATGGATTTTCAAAATAAAACATGTTGTTGATGGAAGTATTGAGAAGTATAAAGCAAGGTTTGTTGCTCGTGGCTTTTCTCAAAATGAAGGCATTGACTATGAAGAGACATTTTCTCATGTAGCCAGATACACTTTGATCAAAACCATCATAGCCCTTGCAGCTAAGATGAAGTGGAAGTTACACCAAATGGACGTAAAGACAGCTTTCCTAAATGGTGTCATTGAAGAAGAAGTGTATATAGGACAACCTCAAGGATTTGAAGTTGAAGACAGGAAGACTCATGGTTTCAAGTTGAAAAAGGCTTTGTACGGATTGAAGCAAGCTCCTAGAGCTTGGTATGGAAGGATAAACAGTTTTCTAACGAGTTTGGGCTTTACCAAGAATAAAGCAGATTCTAACCTTTACTTCAAGGTTATGAATGATGATCCTGTTATATTGTTGATGTATGTGGATGACTTATTCTTAACTGGAGAAGAAAATCTCATCACCGAATGTAAGAAGAAGCTCGCTGCAGAATTTGAGATGAAAGACCTTGGCCTAATGCATTACTTCTTAGGTCTTGAGGTATGACAGAGCCCAGAGAGAATCTTCCTTAACCAAGGGAAGTATGCAGTGGAAATCCTGAAGAGATTTGATATGTTGGAATGAAAGTCCATGAATACACCCATGGAAACGAAGTTGAATCTTCTGGTCAACACTTCGTCAGAATTGATTGATGCCATGTTGTATAGACGGATCATTGGATCGTTGATGTATCTGATGAACACTAGACCAGATCTATGTTTTTCCGTGAACACCTTGAGTCAGTTTCTGGTAGAACCCAGACATGTTCACCTAGTTGTTGCAAAACATGTAATGAGGTACCTTAAGGGTACATTAGATTATGGTCTCTGTTATGATGGAGATCATGATTTCACACTGAGTGGGTACACTGATTCAGATTGGGATGGAAGTGTCTCTGACAGGGAGAACATTTCGGGATGTTGTTTTAGTTTGGGGTCAGCGATGATCTCATGGCAGAGTAGGAAGCAATCAAGCATTGCTCTCAGCACAACAGAAGCATAATACATTGTTGCATGTTCTGGTAGTTGTGAAGCCATATGGCTTCGAAAGTTGTTGACAGGTCTATTCGACCTAGAGATGGAAGCAACCATAATCATATGTGATAACCAGAGCTGCATAAAGATGACAAAGAATCTTGTATTTCATGACAAGTCAAAACACATAGAGATCTGATATCACTACATCCATGGCATGGTGCAGAGAGGAGCCATAAAGCTCCAATATGTTAGCACGAATGAACAGGTTGTTGATGTGTTGACCAAGCCTATTGATCAAGTGAATGCGTCATTGAGTAATATTAACTAGAAAAATGACAATAATTAATCAATAATTGATCATCACACATAAAATATTTGAAGGGAATCAAAACGAGTGTTTTAAAAATGGTAGGAACCAAGTGAGGAAATAAGAGTGGCACATCTAATTCCCAAGCAACATTTTCAACCAATTTTGAACCATCATTCCTCCTTGACCTACTTCCATCTTACACATCATATCATTTCCCCTTATGGATTGTGATGGAGTGTCAACTACATTGACCTAACTCCATATAGAACCCGTAAGCAGAAGTGTCATCTATCTCAATCAAACTTCCCCGGCAAGCAACTGGTAGTCACCATCACACATCTAGGGGAGCGTGGCTTCACAAAACCTTTCCATGGTATTGAAATATTGTAACTGCAAAGAGTATTCTATTTATTATTGATGTATTATTCATTAGATCAATCCCCTTTTGCAGATTGATCATGTCGAGTATTGTAAATGACCAAATCCCCTTTTGCGGATTGGTCAAACCCTAATTGTAATGGGATAAATGAAAAGTCGGCCCCTGAATATATTAAAGTGGTTATAACCACCCAGATTGAGAAGTCGGCCTTGCTAGTGAAAAGACACCTCACTCCAGTGCCTGCCAGATTGTATAAATAAAGAGGCTAGCGCCTCATTTGGACACACACTCACTTGTTCATCAGAGCACAAGTTCGGAGCTACAGTTGGAGAAGAAGGAAAAAAGAGAGAGGCGCATTCTTGGGAGAGGAATTTATGTATTTGTTTGAGTTATCTCTTGGCATTGTATTGGCTATCTATATTAAGAAAGTTTTGTTAGGTTTTCTCCCCCATGAAAGTTTCTCGAGATAAATGATGTGTCTCTTGTGATTGTGTATTTCTCAGTGATCCTATCTATGCTATGGTTATCTAGTAAATTGAAAAGAAACCTAATAATAGCTTAAACCTTAACACACGGCTCCAGGTTTCATAGCATAAATGGTGAACAGTATCTCCACCCCTCTTGATACAACTAGGATCAATAGGATACTCGATGGGCAATACCTCCACCTTTCTTTATAGAACTAGGGTCAACACCCTATATCAAGCGAAATTGTGCTACTATTGTTCTTAGAGTCACGTCATCAAAAAACAACTTTGAGCACATTGTCCCTCCTGCCAAAACCACACTTATAACAAAGCATAGCAATATTTGAAATCATAAATTAGATCATAATTAAAACTTATAACATAGGATATCTTCTTGATGTCTACGACATCTCAGTTACCTTAGCACTACAGTCATTTAGCCATTACATAGTTCGTCGACATGTAGGTTAACTCACCAATACTCATCCATGCAAATACATCACAATTTCATATGAGAATCCATATTTGTATTGACATTCAATTAAGAAATGTATGTTAATTTACGTCATGCATCGTATCTATTATACATTCACAACATAAGTTTGAGCCGATATCCATGTACTGAAATTCCACATTTAAATTTGCATGTTTAAACAATTCACATAACTATCATCATCGTGAACATATAATAGTAAAAATAATATTATGCAACACATAAATAGGTCAAGATGTACACATCTCAAGTGTATGTATCAGTGTAACTGAGCCCAAGTAGTTACTAAGCAATGAATTACTAAGATGAGTAAAATCAAAGTTCTAATTGCCCAAGAACAAAATATGGGGCATCACACATCTCTTTCAACCAAACAACATAGAGACTGAATTGACTAGTAAAACATTTCAAGCATCAATGAGTGAGTCTAAGTTTCTTCGGTTCAATGTTCTTGCTAAAATAGGCTCAATTCGAGGTAGTAAGCTACTCCCTACTGAGGACTTACACCCATTCTACTTACTATGCCCATCTATGCCCTTAACACATGCATGAAGATAGCTTCAATTACTAGTGGGGACACTGACCAAGTGAATGGAATCCATGGAAGATCCCCATCATAATTATTATTGGTTCATTGGTAAGAGGTTATGCTAATTAAGCAAGGTGTTTTGAATTCTACTTCTTGAATTATAGGGTAAGGGTAATAAAATGCTTTCCCCCTACCTTAAGCCTTAGTTCTCACTCCATCTTTTCCCTTGTGTTATATGATATCATTAATATTTCATTGGTACATGTGCAATGATAAGAGTAAATTATTCAATTTTGTTCCTTCTCATTTTATTTTAACTCCTATATGGAAGGTACCAATGTTATGTAGTGTGCTTATTAATTTGTTTGTACATTCATATACACCTTACTTAAATTTATATTTGTGAAGTACCAAATTTCATCCTTTTTAGAAACATGTCTATAGGATTGGGTATAACAACAATAGACTCTATGAACATATCCATTTCAAATACATAACTCGAACTCATTGTTCTTTAACACAATCAGAAATCATACATAGTATACAACTACTAGCTATTTGTTTTGGGTATTAAAAACACATGTACAATTATTAGAAGAAGGCTTTTCATAAAATCCAAGAGACACCAGCTTTCTCTTTAAAAAAACGTGATGGTTTATTTGATGAAGAATCCCTTAAAACGATCTATGCTTTTTGATATCATGTCAAATAATTGAACTTGGAACATGTAAAACCATTAAGAGAGTCAAACTACTTGCACATGAAACATACAAAGAAATGGCATAGTAATGAAGGTGATGTGATCAAGTCTTACACCATCCTACACCATCTAAGAAAAGAGACCAATTGATGTATTTACCATGCTTATGTTTTTCTATGTTGGAATTTAAACTAGAATGCACTTAAGTTGTAATTTTTTTGTCTATGTCATGTTATGATGAATGACATTTTGATAACCCTACCATGCACCTAAACTATTGGTACTATGAGATCTTGGAGGCATTGAAGGCGTTGATATGGTTTGATCGCATTAATTTGTTAATATTATGGTGGTTGCGGGAGGTATTTACCTCCACGTGTAAACCTGACGAGAATAGAAGACTCTGAAAAGCAAGAGAAAACCCTAATGAGTTGGCTAATAACCCTAGAAGTCTTATCGGCTCAAGAAGATAATTTATATTAGGTTATTAGCCTCCAAGAGAAGAAGTCGGCCAGAAATAATAATAATA